>JASANE010015486.1:0-27301 GCA_030248225.1 Trileptium ribeirensis
CCCTACGATGGTGTGAATCCTGCCTCCAACTCAGCAACTTTGTCATCTCACACTGTTACTGCACGATCCATAAGACATGTCTTCGATAGGGTGTGATTCCAACTCTCATCACACACTTCGGGGCAGCACCTATGATAATGCCAGGGTAAAGCTTTTCTGGGAATCCATTATTGGCAATGATCTCATGATCTTGAATGTTGGCAATACCCCGACATTCATGAATCGAGTAAGAGAGGAGGTTATAGGCCTCACGTTGTGCTCACTGGACATTAGTGACGTTATCAGCTATTGGAGAGTATCACCTGGTCCTCCTATTCAGGCCACCGCTACATCGATATTGGGGCGAGTGGGATCATGAACCACTCTATCAATTCTAATGTGGTGAATATCAGGACAGTTAATGAGCAATCATTCTGTTCTAAGTTAAGGGAAAGCCTGGGAAATGACCCACGCAGCATAAGCAATACCTATGATCTTGAAGTTGAGGTAACGTGCCTGTGTACTGCTATAGATGAGGCATCATCAGGCTCTTGTAGTCCCAAAAGGATATATACATGATAGCACGAAACCACGCTGGTGGAGTGCTACCGTTGAAACTCTGCGCGCTAGATCTCGACGGCTCTTTCACAGAGCTAGCAGATCTAAGAAGCCCAGTGACTGGGAACGATATAAGAACTCGCTAAAAGAATATAAGTCGGCCATTAAAAGAGCCAAGACGGCTAGCTGAAGGGCCTTCTGCTCCGACGTCAACGAATGCAAGGAAACCGCACGGCTTAAGAAAATTATTGCGAATACCGGGGATCATAAAATAGGAACTCTTGTCGCCCCTGGAGGGAGCTACACGAGTAATGAAATAGAAACACTTGAGTTACTTCTATCGGCTCATTTCCCTGGCTCCATTGACACATATGACCAGGTGATGGATAATGGATACTGTAGGTACTCTGGTATGGCTAGAGTACTTTGCAACAAGATATTTTCTAATGAAAATATTAAATGGGCAATATCTACTTTTGAACCATATAAATCACCTGGCCCGGACGGTGTTTACCCTATACATCTCCAAATGGGTTGTGACGCATTAGTTGAGAGGCTTAAAAGTATCTGTTCAGCTTCCCTAGTCAGTGGATTCATACCACATGCCTGGAGGTCAACGAAAGTAGTGTTCATCCCAAAACCTGGGAAAGATAGGTATGATATTCCAAAATCTTTCAGACCTATCTGTCTCTCATCGCACTTCCTGAAAACCATGGAACGTCTGATTGACAGATATCTCCGGGAGGGCGAGGGAGTAGTTGGCAGGCTTCATCCGAAGCAGCATGCCTATCTTATTGGCAAATCGACTACCACGGCTTTGCTGAAGATAAAATCTACAGTGGTAGAATAGTTCTAGGATGCTTCCTTGACATAGGAGGCGCTTTTGACAACACGAGTCTATCATCGTTTGAGAAAGCGTTTAAGAACTTTCGGTTATCCAAGATATTAAGTAACTGGCTCAGAAATCTACTTTTAAGCAGGAAAGCTACTGCCAGTATGGACGGAACATCTGTTACAGTTAATGTGCAGAGAGGAAGCCCTCAGGGTGGCGTCTTGTCACCTTTGCTCTGGTGTATGGTGATAAATAGCCTCCTTGTTGAATTAAACGTAAGAAATACTAACGCACAAGCATACTCGGATGACGTTGCAATATTATGTAATGGGCCTGATATTTCATCAGCTAAATGTCTGATGAACTCAGCCCTAAAGAAGGTTAGCCGCTGGTGTCTTAAAAATGGGCTAAATATGGATGCTAGTAAGTGTGGACTTAGTGTTCCGCAACAGCCGTACAGTACCAGATTTTTCTGGACTGTCACTTGGAGGGGAACAGATCCCATTAGTGACTGAAATAAAGTACCTTGGGGTTATGATTGACTCCAAGCTTAGCTGGAAGTCTCATTTAGACTTCAGTGTGGCGAAAGCGAAGAAATCCGCTATGACATGCAGAAACTGTGTTGGAAGGTCATGGGGCCTAAAGCCTAGCTCCCAACTGTGGCTTTACAATGCAGTGGTTCTGCCTATACTTCAATATGGGGTTATAGTCAGGTGGCATAGAATCAAGATTGGCTTCTTTGCAAAGAAATTGAACGAGGTGACGCGTCTTAATCTGCTCATGGCAACTGGGGCAATGAGATCTACCCAACCCTCGGCTTACAAGCGGTGCTATGCGTGCCACCCGCTGAGATATCCCTAATACAGGAGGCTATGGTCTGCTACCACAGGTTGGTCACCACAGGCCATTGGAGCATGGGATTTAGCAATTGCAATAGAGGACATTTAAATGTGGACCGCCTGGTACAGTTAGTACCAAGCATTCGGCTACCATGCGATCGCCTGGCTAAAGGACTGGTTGACTCACCAGAGTGGAGAGTCATCATTCCGAAACGTGAAGAGTGGGCTATGGCCACGACCATTGAAGAACAGAACACCATCAACTGTTACACAGATGGTTCTAGATTGGAGCTGCCTGACAGACCATATGTCGGTGCTGGCATCTTCATAGAAGGCATGCTAAGACACTCCTGGCCACTTGGTAGCGCTGGCTCAGTGATTCAGGCTGAAGTCTATGCTATCATGGATTGTTGTAACATGCTACAACAGAATAAACTAAGGAATAAATCTATATGTATTAATTCAGATAGCCAGGCGGCTGTTCAGGCAATTTCAGGCAGGCATATACGCTCCAGACTAGTCCTTGATTGTATTAACAGTCTTAGCTTACTATGTCAAAATAATAGCGTTACGTTGAGATGGATTCCTGGACATGACGGACATATAGGAAATGAGATAGCAGAAGAACTGGCCAAACGGGGATCACGGAAGAAGCACATCGGGCCTGAACCCGTTCTTCCGATCCCGGCCAGCAACATCCGTCTTGAAAGGAAGCAATGGACATTCTCCTCTCTTCAGGGGCTATGGGAATCAGCAAAGGGATGCAGGCAGACACAAGTCTTTCTACCGACCCTATGTAGGAGATATAGCAAATATCTTAGAAAGCTGAACAAGATAAAATTGAGGTGGGCCGTAAATCTTATTACAGGCCATAACACGCTGAATTACCATATGTACAATCCGAAGCTTGCAGATTCTCGGTAATGCAGTATATGCAATGAAAGGGATACGGCAGAACACCTTATACTGCGGTGTCCAGGCGAGGACCAGCTACGATCCAAGATCTATGGAAAGACTAGGATAGAATTTGAAGACATCCACTCTGGGGGTATTATGAAGATAGTCAGGTTTTCGAGAGAATGTCGGAGACTTGAGTGAAGTGGTTCTGATCGAGGCGGTGTAATGGACACTTATTTTATAGTCTAAACACGGGTCGGGCAGTCCCTTCCTTGAGTCTCTTTCCCTGTCAATCTATCTATCTAATTCAGCGTCCTTTTATTTCTTATGGCGCTGCAGCGTGACCACTCGATTTGCTCGCTATTCGGTTCCGATAAGAAACAAAAGATCTACCGTTAGAATTTTTATCCAAAGTTAGTACAATACGCAATGGTTAATATTACACCGGTTCAGTTTCACTTACTGATTACGCCACTATTTGAGCCACCTATGCCTGATTGAATGTGAATGTTTAGCCACTTCAGGCACATTTGTGTTTTGCCAATTATATCTCGTAAATTCCGAATGTTCGACATTCAGATATTGAGAACTTGTTAGGCTTTGGCTTAGATACTGCCTTATCGAACGTCGCCTTCGTTGAACGAGCGTTGCCTCATTTATTCTTCTCAAGCTCAGGGTTGAGCGTACTATTCTTCTGAGTAAGTTATTTAATACTTGAGATTAGGGTAAGTATTAGTTAGTTTCTCTTGTGAGGTTTGTACGAAGCCCTCCGGACGGCTAGACCCGTATGTTTGTATGATCACCTTATCCTGTGCCTTAGATTTACACTAATACTTTCCTGATAGTTTCCTCTTGTGAGGTTCGTACGTAGCCCTCCTGACGGCTAGACCCGTACGGTTATTTAAATACATTAACCTTTGTCTTAGATTTACGCTATTTAATTTCCTTAGAGCCACCAGTATCCGGACGGCTTACTGATGGATCCTGAGCAACTAGTATCTATTACTTTCCCTTGTGGGTTCGTACGTAGCCTTCCGGACGGCTAGACCCGTACGTTTATATAATTACCTTATCCTTAGGTCTTAGAATTACACTAACACTTTCCTTGTGTTAACGTTCCCGCTCAGGGACGAATAAGCTAGGCGCGTGTTATAACTAGCTACTGGTTATGATTCAGTTACGCTCTTGCTCTCTCAATTTTAGTTGGGGAAAATTATAGCAATAAAATTATTAATTTGGTAAGTACCTACTTGTGAAGTAGTCTTACGGCTCAATATCGTTGCATAGCTAGATTAATTTGGAATTAATGTTCTGCATCCGCTTGTTTCAGACCAAAAACTAGGATAAATCGTATAAATCCACGGACATCAGTTGAATAATAAACCGGTCGTAAAGATAACTGGAGTTTTGGAATCAAATTCAAAAAAACATAATGGTTAGCTAGGTAACTAACATTTACAAACCAATAAAATAACACGTAATCAATATGTTGAAAGCGCATCTATGGCAGCGCTGCTCGGTTAAGCCAACTATGTTGAATTTCCAAGACGGAAATCACTGATAATTAGATTGCAGAAAACCACCTACCTTTTCGAACGTAGAATCAGACTAACTAAAGATAGAAAATTGTGCTAACATTAAGCTAGCTAAACAGATAAACAAGTGCTAATTATGCAAATTAGCACGAACACAAAAGAAACACGAAAACATAAGAAAACAAAACCCACGGACGAAAAAGGGAGGGAGGGAGGGATATAATAAAAGATTTAGTGACCTTCCCGGGTTTTTAGTTAATTTTGGGGTTTTAGGGTGGGTTTGGACGGAAAACCACCTGGTAGTATGGTAAGCATCTAACATTAAGCCTTCGGAACAGCTATTCTAGTTGCGAACTTTACCCACCTAGCTATGTACTTAACCTTGTTTCAAAACCGTCTTCCGGTTATACATTAAATCCAGTATTTGCATTATACGCAACATAGTATCACTTCCCCAAACTTGATCAACAACTGAACTGAGTAAAACTGACATCTATACAAAACTGATATAATCATTTAGCTATAGTTGGCGGAAAAAACTCAAAATGTTCTATTTTGTAAACGTTTTTATGTTAATAATAAATTTAAAACTAAAAATATTATAGGGTTTTTATTTTTATGTATTAGTACTAAACTAAAGAGAGTATTAAGTAAAAATTATTAATTATGCAAAATTTTAATAAAAGACGATTATATTAAAAGCAAACAAATCTAAACTAAAGAACTACAGAGAAGAACAAAAACATTGGAGGAAGAGGAAAAATATAAACCTGTTCAAAAAGGAAAGTATTTAAATAAATGAAAAATATTGGATTAGGTTTGATTGGGAATAGAAATATAATGGTGTTTTGAAAAGGAATTATTAAATTTATAGTGATTGGAGGCAGAAAATTTTAAATGATTCAGGAAAAGTAGAACAAAGAATTTTTGATGAAAAATTTTAAAACTGATAATATTACAAAAATATAATAGTAATTACACTAAATTAGTAGCTAAAACACATTATAACGTAGTTCTATGCTCATGTATTTACGCGAATTGCTTATTTTAGCGATATTATACACACATTAAATATATATGTATACATAAATTACATAGCTAGCTATAGGTTCGTAGGGAATATATCAGGTGTCAAAGGGTCGTCGGTTTATCGGTAGGTTGTCGGCGGTGGTTTTTGCTCGATTTTATCCAAGTTTTTAATAATTTTTCGTCCCATTTACGGAGCACTGGCCTTGATGGTGTGGGATGCCTTCAGGGGGTAAATATGGCTTTAGAGTTCTTACCCCCTTCCTCATATCGACACCTATGATATATAAATATATTATATATAAAGATAAAATAATGCAGCGTTCACGTTATAATGTTCCCGCTGTTCGGAACTTTTGACCCCCTGTTGTCGCGACCCTACCCTGTAGACAGTCAGGGTGACACCCTGAATGTCAATCAGTTGCCGAGGGTGTACCACACACATCTAGCTACTACATTTTTCTTGACAGTGTCGTACACACCCTTAGCTACCAATTTGGCGCGAATTAACTATAACGGACACCCGTCTGTAGCTAATGCGGTTTATTAGTCAACTGTGCTGTGTAGTTTTTCTAAATTTATGGTATTTGTATTTAGCCATATGAACATTACTCAAATAATTCCGAACACTGTTAATAAAACTACCAGAAGACACGATGCGCCTGACAATGTCGAGAAGTTGTAATGCGCGTAACTAGCTACCTTTGAAAAAATTTATTAAAAACATGGGCTGTCTAAAACACCCTGTTGTCAACAGTGTGCCTGACACTGTGTGGTGTACATAGGTTCCAAACGTTGGTGAAGTTAAGTTATATAAGGTTTTATGCAGCGTATAAGGGGCATTTCAGGACATATGTCTCACCAAGGGCGCATGCTGACACTAAGGATAGAAAACAGTGCCTGCCTCGACAACCCTGTGCCTTCTGGTTGCCAGTATTCTTTTCCAAACCAGAATGTTGAGTTTGCGATTACTTGTTTTACAAATGTATCCGTCTGTTTTAACTTCATGCACTTGTTGTTGCACCTGTTGTATTTTAGCCATTTTTAAGTCTTAGTTTTTGCCTATTCCTCAAGTTTTTTACCTCAGGTTGTAAAGTGTCGTAGTTTGGAATATTTTAACCGATGTAGCTGGTTGTTGTTGTGCATTGTCAGTTGCCGCTAAGTTAGATTTAGTTGGCTCGTCGATCTGTGGTGGTTCCCGATCTGCAACTACATTTTGCAAATTTTCGTTATTTTCTGAATTGTGAACGGGTTGCTGCATAATTTTGTTATACAGTAGTTTATTATAAACCTGGGATACACATGGCTGTTCTTGATCGATACCTGCAGTTGGCCGCTCCGGCTGTTTGCTTTCGTTCGAATCGTCGTTGAATAGCTGCATCGTCGGCGGCCTCGTTTTGCTATTGACGAAAAATTTATCAGAACTGTCTATAAGAAGTAATACCAATTAATATTGTTCAGCAATGTTCGCTGTCGCTGCTAAGCTGTTCGCCGCTTATAGCTCAGTCGGTTCCTCGCAACAACAAATAATGTCCAAAAGTGCAAAAAATATTGGCCCGCTTTGTCGCATTATTGCCAGCTGTCCGTAGTTGAATAAAAAATTACTAAATTGACCATAATAACAATACTATAACCAGAGTTCCCGTCTGTTAAAACTGGCAACTGGACTATGAATATAGATATATAATTTTACAGCACTACAAAATAAATTTCGTATATATTTATGAAAATGAATTCTCCCAAGTGGTAAACGAATAAGGTCCCATTTCGGCGTTCAGTTCTGAAACTTTAGAATGCATTTTTTTCTGTTTATTTTATATTGGTCATATAAGCTTTTTTACTTAGTACCTAGCTTATGAAATGCAAGATTTTGTATTTTCAAATTTATAAAATTACATATGGTTTAGTTGTCATAGCTTTCGTTAATGTTCAATTGCAGTTTACGTATCAACGAACGAAATGTGAGGTTTAGATTTTTCAATTTCGATTTTTTCAAATGTCACGCCTCTGGGCAGCATTCTGTGCATAATTCAGCAAGCGGTGTATTTCCCCTGAAATAAGGTAGGTTGGACCCCCCATTTCTAAGGAAGGGGATCGGTTGAAAAAGCAGCTGCATATGCCCCGACCCCTACAGAAATTGGGGAAGTCCGGCCTACCCCACCCCTCCCCCCCCAAAAAAAAACTGGGGAGGGGGCCGAGCTACCTCCCTCCCCCCAGAATCTGGCATGGGTCAGTGCATCTCGACCCCCCTCCAAAAAAAGTGAGGGGTCAGGCCGAAAACGCTGCGTCATCATATACGGGTTTATATGCGAGTGCAGGGAAGTGTCATACTCTTCCGTAATGCACTCTTGCTAAAAGTAATTAACCGAAACTTCCATGAAAACTGCTGGTTTATTAATTTTCTTACTAAAGATAATTAACCCAAACTTCCAAGAAAAATACTGGATATCAATTTTAAAAGTCTGCGTTCGCCAAAAAAGAGATGTACTATTTCAGGATTGATGTTTCCAGGAATCCAGGGTGTACACCGAACGGTGATAACAAATGATTATCGTAATTTGTCAGTCGATAGTTAACACGTTTTGCAGCATGAAAGATGTACCTAAATTTGACGCCAATTGATGTTGAGGAGGAGCAACTGACAAGGTGAAAACGCGATATTACAACAAAATACTTCTGCAGGTGTCTTGATTTGATGTATGAAAGCTACGTCTACTACTGAAATATAACTAATAAATTAATCCAGTAGATAGTTGTAATAATAACTTTTCCGATACTGCACAATTTTGAGTATGTACGATCTCCTATGCTGCACTTTATTTGTCGTGCTTGAACTGTAATAGCCAATATCCAATACCCAGTGATACTGATATCTGTTGCGCTATAAATTCCTGGGAAAGTACTGTATTAAAGTATAAAAATAAAATATTATTAGTATACTTTAATACATTAATTTTTGTACTTTAATATATTAATATATAATAGTATATAAATTTTTAAATTTCGACCCTTGCTTCTCCCACTTCAAGCCAGAAGGCTCCACATAACGCCACCTACCAAAATCCGGCGTCCGCAGTTCCGAACCACAAACTCCGGATTACAAGCCACTTAAACTATATTTTCAGGGAATGCAGAAGCCAACATGTATGTTCAATTGTTTACCTGAAGACATTTGTATCTTGCGGCAATAGCTTCACTATAGTTTAAAGATAGCGACATTCGCATTGCCATAAACCTTAGCGGTAAATCAACAATATAACAGTTTTCTCGTTGTTTAAAGAAACAAATATGCACTATTTTAGCTTTAGAGTGGAAAATACTGATTTTTGGCGGCTTCTAAAATTTAGCAAAGTGACCGAGTTTCCTTGGGGCTCTCCAGTTCCTGAGCTTTGCGACATTATGACTAGATGGCCGCGAACAACTGGGAGCTCCACTGGTTTGCAAAATTTTATGTCCTCGATGGCTGCAAGCAGGTGTTTGCTTACTACCTTGTAGCATAACAGTAATTTTGATGGGTTTGTGTATATAAACCACATAGTTGCTTGAAGTAAAAGATCCCGTTGATGTGGATTGTGCAGTAGAATTAATGAGACGTAAAGAAAAAAATCAATAATGCGTGAGTCCACTTTAGGTGCGTAAGCCCATGGTTGTTCTTTCGTCAAGTTAGTTCACGATCGTAAAAGCGATGAACGCGAACACACCACGATTTTTCATTATGTACGCACATACAATTTTCGATGCAGCATAAGGCGTCGGCGCTGTTCACGGACACTATTTTACGATTTAGTATCGGATTTTGCGGACTGCGTACAAGTAAAAATGCCATTACTAATCGCGTTTTTTCGTATGCTATAATACACATATAGGCCGCGAACATTTGATAGAGAATGTTATTTGATGATTGGGTGTAAACGTGCGAAATGGCCAAAGGTGCGGGAACATAAATTTCATTGGTACATCGCAGAGATCATGTCCCCGTTCAAAAAATGCGAATACCAACGGCAAAAATATGAACGCGAATTTCTGCGCGAATCAATTTCTGATTTTGACAAAAGAAAACAAACTTGGTGTACTCACCTAAAGGGTACTCAGGCATATGTTTAGGCATACGAATATATACACAATATAATGTATACGTAATGGCTCCGATTAATTGTGATCAGACTGATTCAATACCCATTAATTTAGAAACCTCAACAGCAAAAAATCAAAAATTTTCTGCATAGCACTGCAGGTGTGTTATAAACATTGTATACTTATGAGTTAGAAAGCTTAAAGATAATTAAAAAACCTAATCCAAAAAATGGCTCATCGGATGGATTAAATCAGACCCCGAAGCAAATTGACAAACCAAGTTTTACTCAATAACCGTTTGAGCGTGTTTTGTAATAATACAAAAAAATACCAGTAATTCACGAATAATTTCCATCCACTCAATAGTAAAACGAAGCTTAGATTAATAACTAGAGTATATTTCCACCGCAAACCTCTAACAACGTATCTTCAGTATATTAAGGAAATAAATGAATTTTTTTCAAAGCAAAACAATTGCCGTAGAGCATTTTTCTAATATAACAATACGTCGGTATTTCGTTAGTACTGGCACCGTATTTTCATCGGAAGTCTGTTTCGCACAGCCAAAACGCATTTTTACGTAAAGTGTCATTTTTTCAATAACATTTTTTGTCAGGTGTTTCTTTTTCCATGCACATAAACGGCATTATCCCTCCTATCTTTTCCCTAATAGTACTAAATTGAAATCTGTGAGAATATTATGTGCGCTGTTAACGCTGTTACCGCAAACCTAATTATGATTGCTATTAGTAACATGGTATCTAATGCTATCATAATAATTAATGTAAGCCGATGCCCAAAACCCTACATTGTACTGCACTTCTTTGCTAAAACTCTGAGAACCGGGAAATTTCTCCTGCCTGCTTCTTCATTTTTTAAGATATATTCATTTTGCACCGCTAAACTTTAGGTCATATTACGTCCGTAGAATAGCAGTGCCACCAGCTCCAATCGTATATCAGCCAATAGCGTCTTTTCGTTTAGGTGTTACATGAGTATTCCATACCAAGATAATAAAAATAAAATGATAAGCTATCGCTTTACAAAACAACTTTCTGTAAACAGCATTAATTTAATATGACGTTATTATGAAATTTTGTAAAAAAGCTAAACGCATTGTTTCACAAAAAGCTAAAATAATATATTAATATGGTGCACAAAATTAATTTGTTCCTCGAATTTTCGTTCGTACCAGCTTTTCGTTTATTTTCACAAATGCTGTTTCACGGGAAAGGCAAATTAATAGTCATTTCGGGCATTGGCTTTTAGCTATTCACCATCACAAACTCGTAAATTATATATGCCTGTAAAATGCCGTGGTGTGTAGGTGTTAGTTCACGTATATACGCATCCGCTTTTAGTAATAACATTATGCTACTAAGAATATTTTTGAGGCGCCGAACAGAATATTACATGTCATCATTACAAACAGGGCAAATGCTGTAAGACAAAAGCGTTCGATAGCCATCGCAGCATCACGCCTTTTTCCTTATAACCGTATTCTATTCACAATACATGAGGCGCGTGAAATAACAATAACGCATGTCGACACGATTAGGAACATGGTAAAAGCTATAAGACAAGGGCTATAGATAACCATCATAACAGCATACTTTTTTGAGTTGTTAATTTTTGCAATTCAGAATAAATGCGGAGCATCAAAGAGAATAACACATGTCGAGACCATTAGAAACGTGGTAAACGCGATAAGACAAAGGCGATCGATAACCATCGCAGCATACCGCCAGTCATTTTCTGCGATACGATCCTGATCAGCTTCGCGCATACGATCGGCGATGTACGTTACTTCGTGTAGTATTGACACAAGCTCTGCACGGGCAGATTTTTTCGTTACGCTAGAAGGAGTTTGTGGTAGGGCGCTTCCTGTTTTACACAATGCGGTGCTTGTTTGACTTGAACCAAGTTTTGACGCACATTTGGTTGTTTCGTCGTCTAATGTCTGCTCGTATCCAGGTGGTTTTTGATGGCGCGGGATGTAGTCAGGTTTCGAACCGTTGTCAGCGCAATAGTCTTCGGCTGATAATGACTGAAGCGTTTTTGCAGTTGACGGCCCAGTTGTTAATCTTGAGCGGCCAGCACCGCCAGCGGACGCAGCCGCAGAATCGTATCTGCATACAGCCTTTGTTGGAATATTATACGCTGCTCTACTGGTGTCATAGTTGTTGATTAAAGCAGTACCGCTTGCCACACTATCGTCGCCTGTTGGAATCTTAACGTAACGATAGTTTCGCATTGCAGCTGCCCGCGTTGCTTCACAATGTTCCATATCGAGTATGTTTGCTAGCAACGATCGTGAGCTCTTGTCGTTAAGCTCAAGACGTCTCAAATCTGAGACTGAAGTTGGTTCAGTCGCAGCCGACGTCATACCACGACTCGTTATCGAAGTGACACTCTTGATGCTTTTCTCGGTTTTGTCGTTATTATTGGCAATGTCTTCGCTTGTGTCCCGTTTAAAAATGTAATTCGTTCGATTCGCTTCAGCTTCTTTTTCGCTCCACGCTATTTTTTCAATATCACTAGCCGTGTAATGAACGGTGTCAAGGTGTTGAGGTCGCTTCATCATTAGTAACCACGGTAGCCAACCAAGTACAAACGTACGAACCTGATGAAAAAAGTTACTATATAGTTGTGAAGCATGACATATTTTGCAAATATTTATATGTGTATCAAATATCATATTCTTTAATATAATATACACCGATCAATAACACAACATGCTGGACATGACACCGTATGCGCCTACGATTTATTGTTGAGTTTAAGGTGCCAAGCATAATATATCGCTGTTTGAATTTGACGCTGTTTACACACAGCTAGGTTACACTCAAATCAAGCCTAGTCGAATAGAAACAACCGTTGTCAATGCAAAATGATCCATATGTATTTAGGGTAAAAGGGGTTGCTGTACTATAACGGCAATACATACTTTTTACTAGTCTAATGCAGGTTTAGCGGTTTTATCTACTATGGGACGTGTTATCTATTTACATCTTATCGTAAAAAGGCATTGATTTAAAACCAAGATTTCATAAACTGTTCAAACAGTTTGTGGATTTCCAATATACATCGCACTTCTAGACTCTGTAATAGTGACTCAATTATGCCTCATTTACGTTAAGCGCTTCTAGAAGATATAACTTTATATCATGCTGATTTCAGACCATCACAGAAAAGTCCGTCTGAATACAGCGGAATAATTTGTTTCTTCAAAATAATACCTAGCCGAGCTACCCTTAGCGTGTTCGAACGGGCCGGGTGACACCCTGTTCTATTTTTTATAGCAGTGACGGACTACTCAAAGCATAAACTAACTAGCATCACCACAAGCAGTATGTGTCACTGTATTGCCAACTATCGTATATAGTGGGCCTTGTTTTAGTTAAATATTCCCAGCTGCCGTGTTGGTGGTTGTGCTTTACAATATTTTATCACGATAGATTCGGTGGTATTCATAACTCGGCAACCGCTAGTCGGATCGATGTCGATGAGGGCTAAAATTTTTGTCTTGACGCGACCCGTGTGTTCTCTGTCAGGTGGTTTCAGATTCTTTGAGATATATCTATAATGTATTTATTTCATTCTTCTGAAATGTGAAGTATATACATTTCAATTTAGTTATAATATTTTTCGATTTTTATAGAGAGCATCTCCGGCTTTGCGATAATTTTTTGGATTTGCTGGCTTTTAGCTAAAAGATTAGCATGCCGTGGCGAGGACCTAAAAATGTAACAACAGTCTATTACGACCAGCAAATTCTGAGCCAGGTGCAACTTAAGGTAAACAATGCGTTAATTAAAATATTGTG
This sequence comes from Trileptium ribeirensis, assembly GCA_030248225.1. Classification (NCBI taxonomy): domain Eukaryota; kingdom Metazoa; phylum Nematoda; class Enoplea; order Enoplida; family Thoracostomopsidae; genus Trileptium; species Trileptium ribeirensis. The sequence goes on from JASANE010015486.1 coordinate 13,567, forward strand.
TATGTTGACAATTGCGGCCCGATACTTAGCGACATTAACTGTTCATATTTTTGTTGTATCACAATCATATGTATATTTGAATACAACTAAATAAGAAATCTGTGCAGAATATAGAAATTTTGTCCGCGATTAAACCAAGATACTGTATTAACATTGCAGCGAACCAAGACATGGGCATACATTGTAGCGCAGCCCAACCCCTCTTCAGTTTTTATGGACAGATGAAAAACAGTTAAATGATAGATATGAAATAAAATGCTATGCAAGCAAGGAGGCCTTCGCCATTTTTTGTGCACTGGCCCGTCCACTTTTCTAATTCTTGCCATGCCCTTGAGCGAAATCTTTTCCACAATAGTTTTCTTGTGGTACCAAATATTCAATGTGTTAAAGTCTAAAACAACGCAAATTGTTTCTAGAATTGATAAACTCGAAATTGCGCAAACATAGTTTAATTCCAATAACCAACAAAGCACAAAATGAAGTTAAAACTTACACATGGCGACATTTCATTACTATCCGCCGTGCTATGGTGAAAATTTTGAACAACAACAGTACATACAATTGAGAACGATACGAGAACCATAATACAACCAAAGTAGGTACCTGAAAATGATACGATACGAAGCTTTGTGATATGACTAACCAAATAAATGTTTCAATTTTACATAAGTTGTCGCTAATACTCGAAGAAGTACCAGTGGAGTTCAGATATATGTCTGATATCAATGAATTTCTATGTTCTACTTTACACAGAAACTACTACAGATGTATTTATTAATTCGAATCATAAATTTATATTGGTAGGAAAACAAGTATCTCGATAGCAGGGCTTGTAATGGAAAATTGAAGATGTTTGCAACCAGATTGTCTAAATCATTCGTAACAGACAAAGCTCTTGTAAGACTTAGTGTTATACATTGGGTTTTTCAAACATTATTGAATTTATTTTGCTAAAGTCTACCCAGTGTAAGTTTTGCTCTATATCGTACTGAAATCCAATTCGATACCGTTGTCTTAGTCTGTTTGTTTCATAGCACATAGCTATGAGCTAGTAATTGACTAAAGGGTTTGGATTTAATGTTGATAAGGTAATAAGTAAGATTACCGTATACGTTTCTATCTGATATTATATGAATAGTTCGTGAAAAAAACATTATGAACAGCTTCAATATTAACAGTGTTAATTTATAGTAATATTTGTCAGTTGTATCAAAAAGCTAAAACAGCGTAAATTATTTCAATAAAACAAGCAAAAATGAACACAAAATCGCATTTAAGTCAAATTTAAATTTTCCTGTTACAAAAAATCTTGCTAATTGAGCAATACTTCCGTGCAAACAATGACTTGCGGATGTGCGGGTACGAAATATGTGCATAACACCGTGCGGCCGCACGGAAGGATACGTGTAAAACCAGCATATTGAGAATTTTACCATAGGTGTCCACAGGGAGGAGGATGCCTATCAGAAATATAAGACCTTCCTCCGCCAAAGTTGCGCTGCAAATTTTGGCAAGAATGAACAAGGTTACAAAAATTCGTAAGAGAAAATTGGGAAAATGAGTGAAATTATCAGGAAAAATTGGATAAGATGCGCAAAATTTTTTGTTTTTGGTTAACCCGCTGATTTACCCAACCGTGTCCATAGCCCCTCACCGCCACGCCCTTAAATGACCTATCTCTATTTTCGGGGTACACCGTGCAACCCCGCTCGAGGAGAATATATGCCAGCCTAGGCTAACACACCTTGAATACATATGCCCTTGGAATTGACACCAAACGTGTATCAACACTAAACGAGGCACGTGAAACTGTCATATTAAGTTTAGCATGGTTTTACAAGTATAGTTCAATACAAGTGTTTAATTTGACAATTTCACGTTCGACTAGATCTATTGAGAGCAAACATTTTGACTCATCTTAAGTAAGGCCGTTGTTTTATGAGGAGTTTGCCACAGTTTCCTTTAGATTATCTAGTACATCTAATGTATATATTGGGCTGCGCATGATTGAGCAGTGGGACGTAGCAAAAAGAAGGGTTTAGTACATCTATTTAATGCCAATTTTAATAGTACCAGAAGTACCAACATCAAAACATTAACATACCGATCAGTGGTACTGCGTCCGACGTTGGAGGCATAGCTTCAGCGACCATAAGCAAGAACACACATAGCGACATAAACAAAGTTACACCTGTTAAAGAAACGTAGAAATGTTAATTTCGGCAAAATAAAAATGGATTATCAAGCTTTTTTGATAGTAACAAATACCGATCGGTAGTTTACTATAATTGGTGTACCAAATATTAATTGTGCAAAAAGTAAGCATTTATCCGGTAACTGAAATACGGACATATCCTTTTGCTCATATCAGTTGTATTCTAGTACACCTCATACCCTTGAGCCAGTAACGGACAGTGATAGTTTATTACTAATGTCATAACACGCGGAAAAGCTGAAATAAATAATTAGAAAAACTAACTCCCTTTAGGTAGTGTTTGCGACATTTGCAATGTATAACGTATAACCTATAATATATAAGATTTTACAGCAACACCTATAACTCAGTAATTGGTTGACGAATGCTGCTAATTTTTTCATTAGTCACAGTAAAGGTATTTGTATCTCCAAATAACTAAGATGATTCTAAACAAAGGATGACTAATCCTTTGTTTTGGGTCAATAATCAGCCATATGCAACGTCTTATCACCTACAACTGGGTAATTAACTGATCAAATCTATCCTATGTATTTGTATTTCCAAATAACTAAGATGATTCTAAGTAAAGGGTGACTAATCCTTTATTTTGGGTCAATAATCAGCCATATGCAACGTCTTATCACTTACAACTGGGTAATTAACTGATCAAATAGGGTAAAAGTTAACAATGTTTGTGACGTTTAGTTAAAATATTTATAGCAATAAACACAGTCCAATGGTCATCTCCACCAAAGAGTTAAAAAGATCGAGACTTAAGTGTTGTCAAAATTGCCCGGAAGATTGTTGTCGTTCCGCGCAATGAAAATTTACACCAAACTGTACTAATCAGTCCGAAATTATAAATGACAGCAAGTAAAACTGGAGGGTTTTTGTCTACCATAGGGGCTATTGAAATCGTTTCGTGAAAGTAATCAGTTGAACATAATTACTATATGTAGGTTAATTTAAAACTCACATTAAACGAAAATTTTAACCCAGCAAGTTAACACCTTAACGGCGCTGACACAGTAATCCGAACAGGTTTTGACACGAAGAAGGGGCACTGTTTCATATATATTTGCAAAATAAAAAATCTCAGACAAATGATTTTACGTGTATATGTTCTTCGATTTATAGCATCCAACGGTCCAAATCTAGTAATTGCCGCAAATCTGTTGCTGGGTTAGGTTATAGGTGCTGTATTAATACTTTCGCTTGGCACAGTACACACTGTGTACTACACAGCGGAGGATATCATCAAGCTCTCCAAAATCAAGACCTTAGGGTCAAAGTAAAGTTTAAGTTCATACTACACGGTTAAAACGTTATAGAATGATAAATGTTGCAACAAAAACGGTATAAATTTATTCACTAATATTCAAAGACGTCATTTTAGTAAATTTCAGTCGTTTGGTAGCTGTTGTTTACGATTGGACGTCCGTCATAGCGACTGGTGTCAGGTGAATTACGAGTGATAGCCATTTTCAAATTAAAAAATATCAGCAATATTATCATGCCCACGTTAACATTTGACGTAACGCTGAAAAAAATCAATGTTTCAACGCTGAGTCGATGTCTGCATGCTCACAGGGTAAACAACCATCGGTAAAATTTCGGTATCTATATCTTAAACATTTCACTAAGAGAGTAAAGTTTGTTGTTATAAACTCGAAATTAGAAAAATGATAATAAACGGTTTGGATTCACATCTCCGGACTTTAGGAACTTTTATTGCTATGTTTGTCTAGTCAACTATTTGCGAACTGTACCCAGCCCTTGTTATGTCTATGCGAGTTAATAAAAGCTGTTGTTTCATTATGCACGTCAAATTTGTGCTATCTGAGGCTGCTGACACCAATAAGCTAAGCATGAACCTGTATATTCCCAAGATTAATTGATTCAGCCTCTGTTGCATAAACTGTGTACTCAGCATCAGTTTAAGATATATAAGTTTACACAGCTATAACTTTGACATGAGCATTTTAATTGGGCAAAACAATGTGACAAATTTAATCGTTTATATAAACAGTTACGTATGTACCTTTTTCGACGTGTAATAGTGGCTTAGGGACGACAAGGTACAGAATTCGCGCATCCTGCATTAAGAATCAAACCTTTTCTGATCAACACAAGCTATAAATGACTAACAACATTTGTCTATTTGTAAATTTACCAAATTTAATCTGCTATGTTCTGCTATGCTAATGCCGATTTTTAAACTCTATGGGGTTTCTTGTAAGCGCAAACAGAGGTTGCATTTGTATTACTGCTTTAGTAATAGTGGCCATATACAGAATAAAACTCCTAAACCTTAGCCTGAAAAATTTTCCTTATCTTATTTTCCTTTTCTTTAATTTACCTAAGGTAAGTTTTTCTCCCGAATCCGGTGGCAACGTGAAGCTCAGCAATGTCATCGACGATATCAGAACGCATGGAATGATTAAATTAAGACCATAGTACAACGTGCGTCGACGTATCCAAATTGTAAATGTAAGATCAACATACGGATCCGGACAACAATCGTACTGGATTACATTTCGACGAACAGGAACACCTTCAAATAAAATAATATATAAATACACAATATTAGTATACAGTTTGTACTAGACATGTTTTACCAAAGTAAAAAGTCAAAGTAATAATAGTTTAGACATGGGTTTATATACTGCTAAAGTGCTAACATTTGTAACACATTTGTAACAAAAACATGTAATACAAACTGCAAACAATTACTAGTTATATATAAAATATTTAACACAAAATCGGTGTGTAATTTGTTTTAATCGGCCATATTCAAACAAACTAACTTTGGTTCAAGCACACCTTAACATAACAGCATTGGTTTGATATAGTAGAACAGCCATAATTTGTTTGTAATGATCTGTCAAAATTATTGCATGTCTACTCGAAACTTGCCAAAAGTTCAAATCTGACTTAAACTACCATGACCATACCATAGACCTGTTTTGAGTACTATTTTTTCACCGTTCAGTATAAAAGCAATTATTTCATTAGAATTAAATTGATGGCACCTGCTATCATCATAAATAACATTTTAAAGACCCGATCGATTTGATTCAAATCTTATACGTATTCGTGACTGTTTCATGGGTATACACAATTTAAACTAAAATCGCAGTAAACGTCGATAACTTAACACTAAGAGAAAATTCACCATCGATTACCAAAAAAGAAATCTAATTTCGGTGTTAAATATGAACATTTTCTGAACCGGCTAGTCGAGCTGAGGCGAAATAACTGGTATCAAAAATACCGCTGTGCATTCAACAGTTACCGACTTCAGACCGGCCGGTAGGGGTTGAAGGGAAAGGACTGTGACTTGCTGGCAAATTTATTTTACAGTAAAAATAAACATTTAAACTACATATGAGTTACAGAATTAGTCCACGTTTCGATCACTGTAAACGACTTCATATATGCGTGCATCGTAAGTAGACTTGTATATTACACTTTTCATATGCGTGCATCGTAAGTAGACTTGTATATTACACTTTTCACATATGTAGTGCTGTGTGTTGACGAACCAAATCCAGTAACGATCATCGTGCTTGTAACTATTTACACAGCGACAATTTTAGAGGTTTAGTTTACCCTTTGGTAACCGGTATTGAATATTGCTATAAGACCTTCGCCAACGACTCCAAATAAGCGAAAACCTACCGTTCTGAGATAAAGTGTCGAAATTTTTGTCTTCCTCTTAGATATCATAACTAGTTTACAGATTTATAGTGAAATTTTTGATGTTTAATTTTAGGATTAAAGGTAAGAAAGTTATATTTTCATGATGCGGTTCGGCCCTGGTCTTCATGAATCATGTCCGGCTCAGGTCGGCTCGACTTTTGCGACTGAAATTCGGGTTCTGCGCTGCTCTTAGGCTCCTAATAACAAAAAAGTTTGCGTTTCAAGAGAGAGCTTTAAATATAAAAAGATCTATATGTAGTTGCCTTTGGAGTTTTTAAGAGACAAGCCGACGTTATCTCAGCTGTTTCTACTGTTGGCATTGTACCAGGAGCTACAATTATGTTTGATATTTTGGAAAAATATATTTTAAGAGTCGACCACATCTTTTCGAGATACACTATTCTCGGCTTGGCTCAGCTATCACATACATATCTTACTGCTGTGGCTCGGCTTTACTTTCATGACATCATTACAGGCTCTTGTCGGCTGGGCTCTAGAGCCGAGTAGAGGCGAAAGTCTAAATTCCTACCTCTATAAATTATCAAAATTTCAAGCCACGAAATTTTGTTTTTTTTTGGAAATGACCGTAAAGATGGTGCCGTTTCAAATTCGCAAATTTGACATATTTGTGGTCATACGATGTAGATGTATAATGTAATATTTAGAAATCTAATGACAGTATTTCGGAATTTGTCTGTTAACATAAAATTTCAGTTTTTATATCTTGACACATCAGCAATTGATTTAAGCACTAACAGCTAATGTTTTTCATATAGCTTGGATGGGACAAGTATAACATTTTACGTCTTACGAAGAATGCAAAGACATTTTTGCTTTTGACTGCGGCTGAGCTGTATTTAAGGTTCCACCTAGATTGTTGGAGAATCATTTTATTTTTTACTTCGTTGTTTCCTTCGTGTTCAGGCTACGTCAATAAAACAATTCGGGTTGAACGTAAATGTGCGAAACCAAACATCCAACATATCAAGTAAATGATTTCTTGAAACAAACAAAAATCTATTTTACCCATCAATTTCCATTCCCCGTTTTCCATATATGTTTTCAGCTTTACCGATCCCTGGAGTAAATTGATGGCTTTCGTACTATAGCTCCAACTGCCGAACTTCAAATTACAACGTTGATCGTCAAACGGAAACCAAGTTGTGTCAATCTTGCACGTTGACGTGATGATTCCTATAACAACTGATGGTTGTAGCCCTGAGTTCAAAAATGGTACACACGGGTGGCAAAGTTATGATACCAAAACAACAACATGTTTACTGCAGAAATAGAGGGCTAATTTTTCCAATCATTTCAAATTCTTACAAACTACATCAACAAAAATCACATTAATTTGACTTAAAATAGATAGTTTATGCATCTTGATCGGTCAATGCAAATGCAAATGCAAACTGATTTAATACTATTCCTCTGATGATGTGCAAAAAAATTGAGGAGTTGAGAAATCAATCTACACGTTCCAAGTAAGACGATAGAATAAAATTTATGGCTAACTTTACCACGAAAATATGATTTCACATAAACATGTCTTCGAAAAAGGGAGAACCTAAGTTCAGAGAATAATTTAGATTTCACAGGAAGAACAATACTTTCCATATTCCCGAAGTACAATCAGCAATAACGCTATTTTAACTGATGGAAAAGACATTTGTACGGTTTCAGATAGATGGCAAAATTTGTCCAACGCTGCGATCACCAATATAATGTTTTGTAGACGTTATACATACCAAAATTCCATCAAATATATTGTAATAAATATAATAATATCATCAAAAACTAGATATTTTGCTGTGCCCGTTGGGTTAAAAGTAGTAGTTTAGTTTCAAAAACAAAACAATAAAATAAAAAAATACTTCGAACTAGCTAAGGTATTAGAGTATAAAATAAACAATAGTTAAAATTTTAAATAGTAATCATGACTTTTGTATTTTGGTAATGCATTCGTGGTCGGCTGAGTCAAATAAAAACTGACTATCGTATGATTCTAACCACCATCACTAACCTTTAAGTTTAGACAATTTTATCCACGTAATTATAGTGCTTCTGTCAAACTCTTCAAAGTAACGCAGCAGCGGCAGACGAATTAATGCTCTGATGTGACCTAGGGGCTCCACCCAATGATTATTAACAGCGATTTTGTCCAAAATAAGAAGTTTTTTCCGATTCATTTTTGATGGTAGTCGATGATATTTAGAACAGTTGGAGTACTTTAAAGATTCTACCTAACAATATGATCTTTGTGCGAATTTGAGGAGCACTCGTCTAAAAGCTTCAAGTTGCATGTGTTATTATAATGTGCAAGCCCAGAACGAAATTTTATACGATTAGTCGGGATAAAACTTCAAAATTATTATTAAGTCTGAATATTACAATACTACATTTTAATTAATCTATTTTCATTGAAGTAGATTAAAGGCAGTCATTTTTATGGTCAGCAGTTATGACTAGGTGGGGATTAACGTAGCCAACGTCTACGCAAGAATTATTTTTTGATTAGTTAATATATTTACTTTAAATTATAATACATTTTTAGATTTAATGTTTTCATGAAATGTAGTTCAAAGGGTGTGTTCACACATTCAAACTTAATTTTTTCTTAAAATTTGAGCAAAACATTTGACCAAAATTTGAGCAAAAAGTTTGAACGTGTGAAAACACCTTTAAGATATATGCTCTAAAAGGTCATGCTAAGATGAGTAAGCGATTTGCAGAGTGTGACATGCACGATATACTAAGCTTAGGCCTGAGTGTTAGCGTAGGCTAAGGTCCTTATGCAAGCCTTACGCTAAGCTGAAGGCTGCCGCAGCCGAACACTAGGCACTAGGCCGTTCAATAGAACGATTACCCTTCAGTTTATTTGTATCGATGCATATAATCAGAATCGCTTTGAAGTGCGATCTTGATGGTATCGTGTTTTACTGACAGTGTGCATATGATCGTTGTATTATTGTAGATAATTATTAAGTAAAGAAAAACCTTGTCGCACGGTTTTGTCTTTGTCCTACGAAACCGTTTTAGTTGTATAACGAGAATGTTTACATTTGAACGTGCACCAACCAGGTTATCAAAGACAATTTTTTGCCAAATTCATGTTTGATATAATTTAGTAAATAATGTGTTTACCTGGCGGTATCCATGTCACTGAGCCATCGTTATAGACTATGACATTGGTGTGATACGTCGAATCAAATGCTTCATCAGCACTGAAAATATATTGATGTATTGATTAAAAATTACAGAACTAAAAATATCCAAAATCTAGGCACAGCCGAGGAACAATAATACCATGATATACTATATTAATTTACGCCATAAAATAAATGGTGTTCAATAAATGTCAAGATCGAAGTGATGAATGGTTTATGATGATAGTTTTCGTACTGTCTGGAAAGAAGATATGCAGCTATTTGATTTTGATGCGCTTTGAGATTAGTTTTTTCTTCGCCCGTGTGGAATTGACAAAGCCGCCACGAGCACATTTGTGCCTTATGTTTTGTCGCTGAATCCTAAACAGGATTAACAACTAGATAAACCAGTTTTAACAGTTACGCATAAAATAACTTGTTCTTAGTCGCACAGCCATGTGATTTTGAACAGTTTTACGCTGTATTTGATTAACTAAATTGCGTTGTTGTAACGATTTGTTTACAAAATAAGGAAATAGAACTATCACTGGGTGCAAGTTAAATTTACTTGTTCACAACCACCCTGTAGATTAAGCTTGCTTGTTCGTTAATAGATATTAATATGTCACTTTTCTATATAGTCAACGCAACAGCAAGACACTGACACTGTAATGAATTTTTTTGACAATTACTAATATTCAGTCAATTTCGAAACGCGGCTTCGTTGTCTGACAACGGTAAAAAATGCAGCAAACAAAGCCCCAGACTTAGACGGTAACTGGACATGTTTATGCCAAAGATGCCGCGTAAAAATTTAAGTCTTACATTTAAAATTGTTAACTAAAATATGCAGTTAATAACATGAAGCTAGAGTTTAAATCGATTATGTTATATTATTTTTATCAATACTTGTTGTTTTTCTTTTTTGAATTCCACTAACTAACTTATTTTTGAAGTGGTTTGGAATTAACCGACCGAAGCGCTTTATGTTTATCATTTAAATTTATGTTTACAAACTTGCACCAAACAAAACTCTAGACTTAGACTCTAATTGAACATGTTTATGCAAAACATGCCGCGTAAAAATCTGTCTTACATTTAAAATTTCCAACTAAGATAAGTAGTTAATAACATAAAACTAGAGTTTTAGTCGATTATGTTATATCAACTTTTTGATTATTTTTTTGTTTTTTTTTTGTTTTGAATTTCATTATTTAACTTATTTTTTGAAGTGATTGGGCATTAACCGACCGAAGCGCTTTATGTTTATCATTTAAATTTATGTTTACAAACTTGCACCAAACAAAACTCTAGACTTAGACGCTAATTGAACATGTTTATGCAAAACATGCCGCGTAAAAATCTGTCTTACATTTAAAATTTCCAACTAAGATAAGTAGTTAATAACATAAAACTAGAGTTTTAGTCGATTATGTTATATCAACTTTTTCACTATTTTTTAGTTTTTTGTTTTGAATTTCATTATTTAACTTATTTTTTGAAGTGATTGGTAATTAACCGACCGAAGCGCTTTATGTTTATCATTTAAATTTATGTTTACAAACTTGCACCAAACAAAACTCTAGACTTAGACTCTAATTGAACATGTTTATGCAAAACATGCCGCGTAAAAATCTGTCTTACATTTAAAATTTCCAACTAAGATAAGTAGTTAATAACGTAAAACTAGAGTTTTAGTCGATTATGTTATATCAACTTTTTGATTATTTTTTGTTTTTTTTTTGTTTTGAATTTCATTATTTAACTTATTTTTTGAAGTGATTGGGAATTAACCGATCGAAGCGCTTTATGTTTATAATCTAGATACTTTTATTAGCAAAGTTTCGGTACGGAATTTCGCCAACCTGTTATATAACAAAATATCTGGTCTCCATATTTTATCGGCTGGTAGTCGAACTTCCGTCAAGCCGCCGTACATTCCGGGATCCCATTTGAGTTGAAAGTCCCTCCAACTCTGAAAATTATTATCGTCATGTGATATTTGCTTTGGTTGAATATTTGATAATGATTGGTGTTTGGACTTTAGTGGCTGTCGAAAACTCGATGCTGTTTGTAAAGTCGCTTAATGTTTACTCAGGCAATTATAGACCCAAAAAATGTGAGTGCAAGCATGTCAGCTTTTAATGAAAACAGAGCGTTTAGTTGTGGCGTGGTCTATATTAAACGTCTGACTAGGCTTATGCAGCATATTGGGTTTTGGAACAATCAGCTAATTTATTTCGAGTGAACACTTTGTACTTCTACCATTTCATGTCACATATAAATATATCATGCAACATTAGAATTAGCTGATTATTGCTGTAGAATATTGCTGACTCATGTCATTTTTGAGCAAAACTTTTTGTAAGTTTTAAAGTTACAATATTTAAGCCTGCAAATTCTTACATTTACATATGAAAATTTCTACCGATTCCGTACTAAATTATAAAGTCTCAAGCCTAAAATAAGAAAATACTCTATGATAAACTTACAAACTCTAGCCATATATTGTTCCGTATCAGCTGATTCTTTTCATCCTAAAATGAAGCAATAACACATGTTAACGGCGTTGCCGCCAACAATGGTTATGAGAACAGGCAGGATGCGACATTGTTTTCGACTTTCATCAACCTCATGCGATATGTTATGTCAGAAGTATAACACAGTTCCATGTCTTAAGACAAAGTGTTAGGCATAAAGGATATCGTTTTGTCGTTCCATTTTTTAGTTCTGAAGCGGTAACAAACGCGTTATCTGAGAAATTATGACTAAGTAATACCACGTCGTTGAGCACTGCCTATAATGTCTTGAGAGAAGAAACATTGGTCATTCTACTACCTACGTTGTAAATGTACTTTTGCTTAGATTTCTTGTATTGTTTTAATCGCACTATGTAGTGTATCCAATCATATTAAAAGTTGTAAATGTATTGTTGCTTACATTTTCTCTATCGTTTTAATCGCACTATGCAGTCTATCCAATCATATTAAAAGTTGTAAATGTATCGTTGCTTTCATTTTCTGTTGCTTTATAATCGCACTATGCAGTCCATCCAATCATATTAAAATTTGTAAATGTATTATTCTTTGCATTTTTGCACTATGTAGTGCATCCAATCATATTAAATGTTGTAAATGCATTGTTGCTTACATTTTTTATTTTGTTTTAATCACATTATGTAGTGTATTTCATTAAATGCTCCAGAACAATTTGTACAGGTCCGCTACCTGAGTGTAGGCATCTTAATTGTACGAAAATAGTTGTTGCAAAATATCTATGTCGCGTATTAACGTCAGCCAGTCAATAATACGCAAACGTCTCCAGTCGTTTTCACCGCACTAGAATGATCTCAATCGATAACATGGATTATTCTCTGTTTAAGAATACTAACATATACTCATAATATTAATTTAGATTAACAGATTTTGTTCTTTAAAATGTACACAAACGTAGTAACTGCACGAAATATAGTTCATGAACGTGTTTCACACAAAATCCACCAATGGTTCATGCTGTCATAATTTGTATTGTCATAAAAAACTTCCCATGGTCAATGAGTTCTCGAACTTGTACTGCAGCGTGGATACGGATTCAAAAGCCAGTTTGGGCGTACACAGTAGAACTAAAGACCTATTTTAATACTCAAGTACTCAAGAGACCATTTCGAGAAAACTGAAATTCAGGAATGTCGTATTTTCGTTGCAAATTTATATAATTGAGCTAGTCTTTACATTTTTATTCTTAAAGCAATCAGCGATAAATAGCTGTGTAGTTACTATTTTTACTTCTGTGATATATAGGTGTTAATAGATCTGAGAAAGAGTCAGATTTTTAGGCTCCGGCTCGGCTCGACTTTTCGTGTAGGATGTCCTGATCCGTTCGGCTTGGCTTTCACAGCCAGATCATAGGCTCTGGCTCGACTCTCCGTGAACGATGTCTGGCTCGCTGGGCTTGTCTCTTCGAAGTATATTCAGGCTCGGCTTTGCCCTTAATCGCCAACCGTTTCAAGAGCGAATTTAGTATACAAACGATCTATACAAAGTTGCTCTTTTGAAGCTTTTGAATGCCGAACCAATGTTGTCTCGTCTGTTTTTTCTGTTGGCCGAGTATTGTACATGCGTCAGCTGTTAGAATTATGTTTGTTGTTTTAGAAAAGATGGTTTTACAGCCGACCATAGCTTTACCGGATAATCTAGGCTCGGCTCAGCTCTCCCAGACACATATTAAGCTTTGGCTTTGTTCCGCTCATCAAACATCATGGCAGGATCGGCTTGATCCGCTATACAGCCAAGCCAATCCGAGCTGAGCCGAGCCGGCCAGAGAGCCTAAATTATGACCCCTAGCTGTTAAGGAAATAAATGTTTTATGGTGATAGGTAAAAACTCTCTATACGAATGCATTTGCAGACAAATGCACTTGTTTTCAAATGAGTTTTAAGTTTTCAAGGAACATACAACCAAGTCTAAAATCATTAAAATGAGATGAGCTGAAATTTAAATTACTGAAAATCCAGGCAATATTTTATAAATCGAAACTATTTTTTCTCGAGACCGAAGTGATGTACTCAAGCAAGACTATGTGTCAGATCCGGTGGTAACTCTCAGGTAAGCACTAAATCAATAGCAAAATTTATTTGAACTATGAGCGTATATTTTACGATTTGATATCACAATTTATCGACCGGGTACCT
>JASANE010015488.1:0-18549 GCA_030248225.1 Trileptium ribeirensis
TATTGCTATAAAGTCTCACCTCGTTATACAAGAAGTGTTTAACTGTTAAGAATTTGACAACATATAAATATAATCTTATATACATGCTTTTTAGATATGTTATTAATTTTTTAAATATTTTTCATTAATTAAAAACTTTTCATATCAAACGAAAACTTTGATTTGCATTAGTTTAAAATGATTTTGTATTCGAATGAATATATTAGGAAACTACATAAGTTGACAGTTTTCAAAAGATAAGTATTCTGTGAATGTTGCGATAACATTTAAGATCCATGTCATATACAAAAATATCATGCTGTATTTGCTTACAAGTTTTATTGTCATCAGTAATTTAACTAAGATATAACCTTCTTTATTCACAGATAATGATCTACAATATTGTCCAGTTCACATCGACTTGGGTATATAATGCAGTAAAACCGTCTTTATTTGGACAAGTATACATTTTTTGAGGCAACGGAATATTTGACACAAAAAGGTTTTATTGAGAAATAAAGTTGGAAAAACTAGAACCACGACTAGTGTGTATACGTGAAGCCTTTTTTGGTTCTATAAGTATAAAGTTGTAAACGAACAAAAAAAGATTTTTTAGATATAATTACTTCTTTACGGTAAGCACTAAAACTAAAACAAGTCGATTTATAGTAATCAAATGGATTGATTATTCTCTAAGTCTTTCATTACACAGCGCTATGGTCTCTTACTGGGAAGTATATCGGGCATTGTTCTGCTTGTTGTTTGAACGAACACTTATTAAAGACAACTTGAACCCCGGACTGAGTTTTGTTAGTTTTGAGCTTATAGCGCTATACAGAATTTACTATCTTGCATGGTTAGCGTCTGACGCTGCCATTTTTATAAAATGCGTGCAAGTAAGTATTATTATGGTTAAAGGCACCAAATATTTTACCGGCCTGACAGCTTTTATCGAGTCACAATAAATAACCCACCCACTTACTTCGAAGCAATAGATGCTTAGCACCTGTCATTTGTAAAGACCGATCGGCCTTAGGAATATATTCCAATATTTACTTTGGAGACCATTTCCACAAGTGGCTGATTCTACTTCAGATATAAAGTTTACATATTTTAAGTCGAAAAGTTTATAATAGAAACTAATGTTTTATATCAATGTGAAATTCAGGCAGGCTAGAAAACAAAGAGCACCACAATGATAACGTGATAAGACACGATTATTTTTACGATATATTGTCTATCTGCACTCCAAACGATCAGTGCTCGTTTTGTTCGACCATCCATGGTCTTTGGGCACCTCCAAGATCAATTGATATTAACGCTAATTATATTCGATGGCCGCTGTTTTGTATTCTAATATAAAGCACTATGGAAATATACTGTTGTAATTCAATGCAGTTCCAAAAAAACCAAACTTATTGTTTCATAGAAATTGATCCAAGTTCTTTTGTATGTTCTTAGGTAAGAACAACTGATTGCAGTCGATCAAACAAAAACGTGAGTCTGACATTAGTGTATGATGGCTTATTGTAATAACCGCCAGAGTACCAACTTACCACCAGAAGCTCCAATACCACAGGTTGTCAAGGGACTAGGCCCACACTGGCTGTACCGACGCTAAATCGACTTCCTATAAGGTACTACAACAATTTTTGTTTCCGTTAAGTTATGTTTTAATTAACAAAGGCCCCGATCTTCGCTGACATTCCCATCACAAATATATGGTGCCCATCCTAGGTTATATTTCTTAAACAACTAACCACAATATTGTGGCACATATATTTGCTGTACATAGATTGCAGTATAATAATTAATTACAAATAACAGTAAATAATGATCAGCTATAACATCTGAGCAGGTCTTATTGTATTAAACGATAATGTTAGGTTAGTATTATCTTATTTAGTGCAAAAACGGAACCAGGAGGGATAATTGTGTCGGATAACCGCAACAAAACGCATATAACGCCTAGGTGTCCAAGGCAATTCGCCGAGTGGACGGTTGTCGTGGCGGATGCGTAGCCGAAGCGGGTAACCAAAAGCTTTCATAAGGCTGATCATTATTTCCTCATGTTGTTCTAACAATTTTTCTAAAACCTCTTTCCTAAAACTTTTGGACAAGACCTGATATACGCATCGAGCATCTCAACGTGAGTACCGAGCTCTATCGCTCTGCTACTATATACGCCCGCACTGAGGGTGAGTTGTTCGCAACTATATTTACTTTGCCATGCATTGGTCCCGTGCATGTTTCCAGCAAGAGTGAATTTGTAGTAGCCCATACTTGAGTTTGCATACATTGGTCGCGACAATATCTGCAGCTAGACACTGTTTACCCCAAAGCAGTTTCTGTAGTAGCTTGTCTGACAGTGATATAATTTCTGTAGCAGCTATAAAAAGTGACACAGTGTTCGCAGCAAGTTTTTCTAAATATAACACAGTTTCTTTGCAGTTTTGTAAAAGTGACTCAGTTTCTGTATCAGTTTTTTTCTAAAGACACAGTTTCTTTAGCAGCTTTTTTATATTTGTCCCACTGAGCAGTGACCACACGCAAGTCTGTGTGAACGCTGCATAACATAGCCGGGAGCCTCTGATTTTTGCTGCCCGTTTGATGTTTATAATGATAGTTATTGTAACAATTCAACCTTTATTTTCGGTACATGTTGCAACGGAGTAATCATAAAGCAACGGCGTTCTAACAGCTAGCATGTCAGATCAGGGTGTCAAAATTGTATATAGAGACGTATTTGAACGTTAACCAATTAAAAGTTTTAGTCTATATGTGGGCTTAGGGGTATCGTTAATTTTAAGCATATATATTCGAGTAAATTGCAGCCTCAGTCTAGTTAGTCAACCGTAGTGTTTATCAGTTTTTGCTTTTGTTTAATTCGTCAACTTGCGCTACACTTAATTCGTCTATTGTTAATTGACACTTCGCTAGCTTTCAAATCTGCAGTTATCGTCATACAGCCTCTTTTTGTGGTTTGGACTTTGTGGTGGTATTATCGGGTTACTTATCTTGTATTTCATAAAAATATTTAGAGGTTAGAGCGTTGATTTATTTTTATTTGGGGCAAATTCATTTCAGCGTATCAGTAGCTCCATGCAAGCCACATCTCAGCTTCTTGTGTTATTAGGCGTTTTGTGGTGAATAGTTTCGCTGCTCGTGGACCTTTGGCGTTACAAAGCTTTATTGTGAAGATGTAACGGTTCATAAAACACTGTGGTATGATAATGAAAATTAAGACGACGCGGTCGTCGAAGCTATAATGCAATGTTTACTTATGTACAATGTAAGTGGTCAGTTTGGTAGATAGTGACTATGTGTTGGGAATGTTGTGCGCACATTCCACATCTATTTTTAGTGTTTACTGAGAACCGCAGTGGCAGTGATTATTTCTGTGGTATAAGCCTTACATAGTTTTGTAATGTAAAATCAATACAGAGTATTTTGTTTGTGTATAGCCGCGCATACATTAATAGTGTTATAGCTTATAGGCCAGGCTGATAAACGATGTAGAGCATTTTAGGCATTTATTCGGTTTAAGCTGCACACTGAATAAAGCGCCAGAGTTAAATGCTTTTTCGTAACTACAGTCAGACATCCCCAAACGTGAAGAGAGTTGACGTTCCTTTAAAAACCTTAAGTCCGATTGCTCCCATTTTGATTATAACAGCTATACACTCAAATAAATAACGTCACGTTAAACACCGAAGTGTAGCATCCAAAAAGACATTGTTGATAAAAATGTACCGGCATTAGCATTAATGCGGCGTTCACGTTATAATGTCCCCGTGTTTGGAACTTTTGTCCTCCTGTAGTCGGGACCCTACCGTATAGACAGTCAGGGTGACATCCTAACTATAAATCAATTGCCGAGGGTATACGATATAGCTTTAGCTACTACATTTTTTCTTTACATTGTCGTATACGCCCTTAGCTACCAATTTGGCGCGAATTAACTGTAACTGATACTGCATATAGCTAATCCGGTTTATTGGTCAACTGTGCTGTGTAGTTTTTTTAATTCTGTATATTTGTATCTAGGCAACATAAACGTTGATAAAATAGTGCCGGGCACTGTCAATAAAATTGCAAGAAGACAAGGTGGGCTTGACACTGTCGCAAATTGGCAGTATCCCCCCTACCTTTGAAAAAATTTATAAAAAGTCATGGGGTGTCTAAGGCACCCTGTTGTGGACAGTGTGACTGACACTGCGTGGTGTACATAGGTTCCAAACGTTGGGACATTATAATGTGAACGCCGCATAAGCTTGAATTATCTTAACAGTAAATCATCATGTTGGTGCGTTTTCAAAACAGTTAGATTGTTGCACTGAGGAATCATTTCCTTTACGTATTGATATTACTGATATAGAAATTGCAGCATCGTATGCTACAAACCATCTTGTAAAATATGTTCGACTCTTCTTATTATAATTGATTCATACGCTAATGATGCTCAATGATCACTAAAATTTAACGTTTTTCATTATGTAAATAATTTGTATTTTAATAACAAGTATTCACGATAGAAACCTACGTCCACACTGAAGTAAAAAGCTAAAGAATAATATAAACCTTTTCAGTAAAGTAATCCAAATTAACGGTAACATTATTGACTATCACCTTGAATGATGGAATAAGTAATAACAATTTTGAAATATGCAGCAATAAATTTTACAAGATTAAAATCGGGTAATAAGTTGGCAATTACGCGGATAATATATAAATGTAATACAATTTATGATCTCAGCTAGAATATCTACAGGTAGAATATCTAGGATGCCAAAAACGCCGATATCAACATGATCTTTGCACAACGGTTGCACAATAGTTCAATGCATTTAACTCTAGGACCGAGGTTCAGGGGTTAGCCGGGTCCCAACGGGTCGATCTGCGTCCTCCCACGGTGGATCATCCGGTCGACGGGGACCAGGGTGGAAATTATGCACAAACGGCACATGTGGAACAACCTAGTTGGCTAGGGGAGTCAGCTGACTTGTCGTGGGTGGGGTTCCAGCGCCTCAGACGTTAACCCCCGACCCTTCTCCCACACTTATCGGCGTCATGGATGGTTCACTGCTTTGTTAATTAAATTTTAATAAGTCGTCAGTATAAAAACGGGAGGTATATTTATAATGCATAAGGCTTTCATTGATACTATAGTTCCAGACATTCAAATTTTCGGCACATGAAACACAAACTTGAACTAACATTAGATCTATATGTTTGCGGTAGTTATGAAGAAATAAAATTGAAAATTGCGATGCTTAAAAATTTGAATGTGTATTTTTGCGATATTATTTTGCCACATTTTCAGCATTGTTCGATATTCATTTAAAAAAATTTTGTTCTTCAAAAGTATTAATGGTGTTGAGGCAATCAAACTCGTAAAACTCACCAAAAAATTGATTAAAAATGCATTAAAAATTTGATGAAATTTTGTTCAAATTTTCGGCAAAAAGTGTTAGTTTACAAAATTCGCCAAATTGCGACAGTTCGCAAATTCACTGTGTCGCTTGTGTAAATCCGACGCGTTGTATATTGAACCATAATTGCTCGAGGCTCGAGATTCTAGGGGTAGGGGTTAACCGGTGCTTAAGGCCTTAGGCCTCGCTAGGGTTGGCGGAAGGTCGTCGGAGGCGGGGGAGGAATAAATTTTCGAAATAGCTTTGGACTCAAAATATTTCATTATTTTTGCCAATTTCCCCAATGTTCGCCAAATTTCCCTGACTTTTTTCCAATTTTCTACCGATTTTGCCCATCTTGTGCAATTTTTGCGTGTTTACTCTTATTTTTGCCAATTTTCCACAAAATTTTTCGGCGTTCGGTGGGTAGGAATATGATGGTGCAGGGGGTTGGGTGGGTGCAAACCCGCAGTGTGTGGCTAGGCTATCTGCCAGTGGTCGACGCTCGCCTGACTTGGTTCCGAACCAAGAAGCGATAAAACCCCTCTACCTCCCAAAGATCATGTTCGTAGAACAGGGCTGTAGTGGGTAAGGTGGATCGGTGCGGACACACAGGGGTTCAGGCCATCTGCTAGTGGCGTCGACGCTCGCCGGATTTGGGTAATGCCGAACGTCAGGTGGATAATGCTCCTATCCCTCAATATGAGCATGTACGTATTTGAACTCAGTTGCCATTCTCTGACATGTTTATCTCATCTAGACAACAAAACATAAATTGTGAAAAGAGATACTTCACTGCATATGTTTTGCCTGATACTCAGTTTGTACGGCTAAAATTAGGTGCCCTGTGTTCGACTTAATGATCAATACTTGTAGTCATAAAGTTTACTAATTAAACACGTTTAATCACAGCAGTAGGACCAGTGTTGAGAATGTAACTCAGGTGCGCAGCTCGCTATTTAGAAGTGATAGTGAGACACTCAAACGTGAGGGGACGCTAGGCGAAAATTATGGGGTTCTCCTTGGGTCTGGTGGGAGAGAGGGGTTGTGGCGGAACCCTCCTATTGGTGCGTCCTAGATGTAAAATTTTGAAATTAAAAAAAATATTAGAGCTGTAACGGAGTTTCTATTTTTTGCTGTATGCCGTGCAATAAGAAGCTGTGTTTCACATTTTACTGTGATAAGGGAAAAGTATGCTTTACAAATCAAACCAAGTGCGCAGACAAATTTAGTGATAAAAGTTCCTGGATTCATCCGCCATAATTTAGGGAGAAACTCGAGGTAGTCGACTTAATTGATAAAGACAAAGGTCACACTAGACCAGATAACCATAACTAAGTATCGCATAACACCGTAAACTTTACACTTCAACATTCAGCAGCATACAATTGCTGCAAAATCCAGCCCAATTTCCGGAAGAGAGATAGGCGAAATCGTTGAGATTAACAAATTCTAGGGTCCGATGCAGGGGCTCAATGTTATATCAGGAAACGGGATACAATGGCTGCTGAATCAAAATTCTTGGACACTATACGAAGTCTTCAGAATATCTGCCAATCATACGTTGGTTTTCTTCTAATAATTGCACTTACAAGGACACCTTTTTTGTTACAGGAAACACAGATTTCATCATTAAAATATATAACTAAACCATCTTATGCAAAGCTATAACAATTTCCAACGTATGTTTAATACTTCCCCAAACCTACAATCATATGGACTGATCAGCTTTGACGCATACATAAATAATTGAAGTGATAAGCTAATAAATAATAATTATAATCAGCTAAACAAAACTAACACTCATGCAGACAACTATAATCAAACGAAGCTTCAGGTGTAATTTGAAATCAGGTGAACATAATAAAGTATTTTCTGATGAAATACTTTCCTATAAAAGCGATAGTCGGATATTGCTTCAAAACATAGCTTAAAGATGTATATTTTTATGTCCATGTGTTTGATTATAGGAATATATATTTTATACTGCAGGTATCAACTCGTATGGTTTGCATTGGTATTTAAGAACATGATGTATTATACCATACACATGTTAAAATATACACATAATTATATGCCATTAGTCCAAAATATAATACTACCATATCAATAATCCTTATCGATATTTTAAATGAAATAATACGGGCGAACTGAACAGCAGTTGTTGTTAGACAAACCAGTATTGCGCGCTGTCCACATGTCACATACAAAAATAGATTGTAAATCGCTGCGATACACTATGTTATACATTTAGTTTAGTGAGTGATTTTACTAAAATATCAAAATCCAATTACTTATATTCCATAATTTCATAAATTTTCAAGTGTATTCTGCAAATATAATGTGTACTGCAATTGCAAATACACATTTTGCCGGTATAAAGGCGTGTTCACGCGCTCAAACTTTTTGCTCAAATTTTGATCAAAATTTGAGCTCAAATTTTGAGCAAATTTTGATCAAAATTTGAATGCATATTTTTTGCATTTTCAGCAAGTTTGAACGTGGGGACACTGTTCAAATTTTTCAAGTATATTTCTCTAGCCAATTATGAACGAGATGATTTACCTGAAAAAGTTTGAGCTCAAATTTTGATCTCAAATTTTGAAATACCGCAATTTTTCGTTAAAAATTACAGTCAAATTTTGATCAAAATTTGATCAAATTTTGAGCTCAAATTTTGAGTTCAAATTTTGAGCAAAAAGTTTGAGCGTGTGAACACGCCTTTAAAAATCAAATTGACATATCAGTAAACGACATCTGTTATTTTTAATAAATAATATAAGCTAGAGTATAAAGTGTTGATTTATTCGCTACAGAGTAACATTCAGTCAAATACGAGTAAATAAATATATTTTAAGGCACCAACCTTATTTGGAATGGCGGTTTACTTTTAATTGTACTAGTCTTCTTGCATACGACTTTTATGTAACTGTGTACGAGTGTTCCATTTCTTTCTCGTAGTATTCCAACTATCGTATGTAGCAGAGCTTTGTATTACTTAAGATCAAATAGCTAGTGCAAATAATTCACGATATAGCTTTTAATCGTGATAAATCAGCAACGGATGGTAGGATCGGTTTCACCGATGGTTCATAATGTTTCTCGTTATGTGTCCTAGCGATTTCGATGTAGATACATATTTATAAATCTACATCTCGCCTTATTTCTACTGTTGAACAATCTTTTTTTGGCCATTTTAGGTTTTGTAAACTTTATAATTTTATTTGCAATAGGTGCGTGTATTTATATCCACGTCACCATGACGCTGTATTGGCGTTTTTGGTCTCATTTTGTCAAGCAAGTTAACCTCTAAGTAGCTTTAAATGATATACCACTATTGTCATTATTTGCGCTGCAGAGTTGGGTCAAGACACGGTTTCCATGGCCCATATCACCTAAGATATACAAAAATGCTAATATCTCTGCAACCGCTCGAGCTATGTGGTTTTTTTGGCCTTATACTACAGCGTAATTTATTGTCTATGTATCTGAGCATTGCAAGCACAATAATGTGATATATATTCTCACCTATTTAAGCAACATTATAAATATTCGGTAGCTTATTTTGTAATTTATAGCCCAGGATAGCTGTGTACATTCTCTCAATTTTATATTAAAAACTCAGAACTCACTATCTTGGGCGATAAGACAAGATACTAGTATATACATACATGTCACTTGAAAATGTAATAATATGAAAATACGCTCAAATAACATGCATTTATCTATCGTACGTTTTGTATCTACGAAATTATGCGCGGCATTCGGTAGTCATAGAAACAGTTTTAGCTTTCGCTAATGAGACACTTCATAGAAGCAAACTAAAATATGTTTTCAAAATCGTCCTTTTGTTACCTTTAAAACGAAGTGCTTATAACTACGTATTACTGATGCATTTGAGTCTAAGGAGGATAGTTTGTTAAACGGTTAGCTATATTTTAATCCTAGGCCTAACAATTGTTTCTAAAATGTAAGGTACGCCGCTTTTATAATCCACCAATTATTCCAGATATGAATTGAAACGAATGCTACAATGACCGCAGTCAGAAGCACAAGGTTGTTTTCGCACGGTTACTGTGGTGATGTTCTGCATTTTGATAATGCTTACGTTGCCTTTGTTAATGTTACTAAATGTAGCAACAAATCATCACGGCATTCGCTGTTTTTTCACACACAGTCTTGATTGCTTGACATTTGTTTACCTATATCAAGGCTGCGTATTTTACATTAAGCTGCACTGAACTGCTCCAATGCGGTTACATCGCAACAGTTTACGCCTCGCCAGCTGCAGTTCGGTTATCAATTGAAAATCGTGCACGGCAAACGTCTCGGAATCATCCGACCACATTTAAAACGTTACCGAAAATTGCGGTGGTCAACTTCACATTGGTTCAATTGCACAAAGACTTTTACCAAATTTCTCACATCGAAAATCGTACACGTCTGACATTGATCGAAAAGCTCATGATCCTTTTGAGCAAATTTTGGCACCCTATCGCTAAATTCATGTGAATCCTGAGCGAACGTCAGTTTGAAGGCATATACCAACAAAGACAGGGTAAAATTCCATATATTGAACATGCAACACTCACACGCGTCCATGCTAAGGCTTCTGTTAATTATTTCGGGGACGCTGATATAAATCCCGGTCCTCCGGTCATTCACACAGACACAAATGAAAATTCGATAACTCCCGAAATTTTCCCAGGAGAACCATTTAGCGACCGGAAGAGCACATTTCAGGGTCACGCAGCTAATGTTTCTTCGATTTTACAGGTCAATTCTGTATTAGCTAAGTTAAAGCTAAACAAGAAAATCGTCGCCGCAACTCATAATATCTATGCCTACAGAATTCTAAACAAAAACAGATATTTAGAATCTGACTTTGCAGACAATGGCGAATTTGGAGTGGGTGCCCGCGTACTCCGAATTCTAGACGTCTCCAAATCCCAAAATGTTATGGTATTGCGCCTAACAACGCTGAGTTAGTGAAATGGCGATTCTTTGATGTCCTACCTGAAAAAGTGCGAATAGCATTTGCAGTCGTTGGAGATACTTTGAAAAACTAGCAGACCTTGCCGATAAGTTCATCGAGCAAGTTTAACCATCAAATCCCCTACTGTGCATAAAGTTGGCAACGGTGCATGCGCCAGCTGTTCGCAGCAAATAAACGCATTAAATCACACCGCTGAACAGTTACCAGAGTCTGTCCACGCACTGAAATTTTCTTCGCAAGAAAACTCTCATCGTTTTAGCCCACCTTCATTCAGAACATATAGACAGCAGAAACAATCGAACAGTAAAAATAATTCAAGTGGTTCACGGCAGCGTATATCGCCCTCATGTGGTCGAAAATTCAATCCACAAGGGACTTGGTGCCGGTATCACTTTAATTTTGGTGAAAAAGCCAATCGGTGCTAGGAACCTTGCAGATGGTCATCCGATTATAAACCGAAATCGGGAAAAGACCAAACTCTGTCAGAGTAGCGATCACCACCGGCGAAGTTAACACTATTCAAGTGGCCGCAACCATCGTTGGCAAACTTTTAGTAGACAGTGGTGCAACTAGATGCTTTTTACCACGCAAATTATAAATTATACCACGGTCAGCCGATTATAAACCGAAATCAGGAAAAGACCAAACTCTGTCAGAGCAGCGGTCACCACCGGCAAGTTAACACTATTCAAGCGGCCGCAACCATCGTTGGCAAACTTTTAATAGACAGTGGTGCAACTAGATGCTTTTTACCACGCAAATTTGCGAAACCCAACACGCCAAAAGAACTCACCTCATTTTGTGTTGCAAACGGTTCCGCAGTCGTTACGTTCGGCACAAAAACCTTAACTTTGCATTTGAAGGATCTCAATGAAACCTTCACATGGACATTCGTTGTAGCCGTTGTAACACAACCAATACTAGGTTATGATTTTCTAAGCAGCAATAATTTATTATTGAACTGTCACAAACACAAAATTATCAAATGTCCTAATAAAGACATTAAACCAAAGGAATCAGAAACTTTGGTTTGTCAGATAACAAACCAACCTTCACAAATAATATCACAGATTAGCAACAATTGGGATAATCACTACTGTAGTGGAAACTGTAAAGAGCTCTTCCAACCACTCACAGTCGGCAATAACGTTACGCACAACGCGACAACATCACATAGTAACAAGAGGACCGCCTGTTTTTGCTCGTCCACGACGCCTTGTTGGTGATAAACTTCGAATTGTAAAAGAGACATTTTTAGTAATGGAAAAACAAGGTATCGTGTATCGTGGTGAATCTCCATGGGCTACACCAATACATATTGTATCCAGTAACGATGCCAAAAATCCATGGCGTCCACGTGGCGATTACCGCACCGCGCTTTAAACGACATAACAGTTCCAGATAGATATCCTATGCCAAAAATCGTCGATATAACCAACGATTTAGAAGGTTCCACAATCTTTTCCAAACTAGACTTGGTAATGGCGTATCACCAAATACCCATACCACTCTGTGATCAACCTAAAACAACAATAACAACACCATTTGGCTTATTTATTTATCGCCGTATGCCATTTGGCTTACGGAACGCCGCTCAAACCTTCCAGCGTTTAATAAATTCAATTTTTCAAGATATGCCATTTGCAGAGGCATACATTGACGACATCTTAATTGCTAGTCCAACCAAACAATAACAACAAACTCATGTAAAAGTCATTTTGAATAAATTGAAGCAACACGGATTAAAACTTAAACCTGAAAAATGTAAGTTTTTCCAAAATAAAGGAACTTTTATCGGTATTGAATTGAGCAAAGATAGTTTTCGACCAATTCCGGACAAAGTCAAAGCTATTTCAAACTTCCCTAAACCGGATACTGTAAAGGATCTAAAACAATTTTTGGGGATGGCAGGTTTTTACAATAGATTCCTCATTTTTCTGATATAGCCTCCTCCATAGCGGATTTAACAAAAACGTCAAGAATAACTCAAAAACAAAAGTAGCGTGGAACACTACTAGCGTCAAAGTTTTCAATAAGCTAAAGTCTGCTATGGAATCATGCGTAACATTAGCATTTCCAAACAAGTTTTCTAAGATAGAGCTCACTGATTATGCTTCAGGCACAGCAGCAGGAGCTGTCCTTCATCAAGTTATAAACGGTGAAAGGGTATTCTTTTCTAAAAAATTTACAATACTTGAAGCCAAAAAGTCTACTTTTGATCGTGAAATGCTCGGGATTTATTTAGCTTTAAAGAACTTCTCTTGGCTTTTGGGTCTCGAATTTGTTATCAAAACAGATCATAAGCCCTTAGTCAATATTATAAAAATGAAAACTCCTACACCACAGCAGGCGCGATGGCTCTCATTTTATATCCGAATTTCGTTGCGCAATTGAGTATGTTTGTGGCTCAGATAACATTGCAGCAGACGCACTATCACGGACTATCTCTGCTACATCAAGTACACCCGATTCAAGCTGGGCAGAAGCTCAGCAAGCTGACACCACGTTCGCAAAAAATTTTTTTGCAACAACAAAACCTTCATTATCAAGAATGACAACTGACAGTATGGAAATAATGTGTGATAGCAGCTCAACAAATAGTTCTCCTAGACCATGTGTACCACAGAAGTTTCGCCGAAAACTGTTTCAGAAAATTCACAACCTTGCTCATTTTGGACCAAAAGATACTTTACGCGCCGGTGCTGACAATTATATTTGGCCAGGCATGAATAGAGACGTGAAGTTATGGGCTAGATCATGTCAACTGTGTCAGTCTTCTTAAATTTCTCGACACATCAAAGCACACTTAGGCAAAATACCTACTTCTGCACGACTTCACACTGTGCACATTGATATTGTAGGTCCTTTACCACCATCAAACGGATTTCGTTATCTTGTAACGATGATTGACCGTTTTACACGTTGGGTTGAGGTAGTTCCGCTATATTTCAACTGAAACTGTTACGTCAGCCTTCATGCATAATTGGGTCAGTCGATTTGGAGTACCACGTATTTTAATTTCTGACAGGGGGACACAATTTCAATCATCGCTGTGGAGCGAATTAATGCGAAAATTAGGTATCGTTAGAAAGCGAACAACGGCTTACCACCCAGCTTGTAACGGTGCAGTAGAACGTTTTCATCGCACGATCAAAAAATTTACTCCGCACACATTTCGCTATCAAAAAGTGGTCTGAAACATTACCGTTAATCTTACTTGGTACTTGGTCTTCGCACAGCTATATCTAAAGACGGTGTCAGTGCAGCACATTTATTATACGGCACGTCGCTAGATATACCACGTGATTTCTGTATTCCTGCACAACCCACAACAAACTAACCTACGGGGCGGATTTTGTCGCTAATTTTTTGAGCAGCGTTAAGAAATTTCAACCGCCGAATCGTATTCACAATTCCACATTTTTCGTAATTAAAACTGCAGAATTTGTATATTTACGCGATGTCGCACCCAAAACAAGCATACATCCACTTTATATTGGGCCATTTACAATAACTATTAATCAATACTCCTAACTAAGTCTCAATTGATAGAGTCAAGCCAGGTTTTATCTGCAAAGATTATAACGGGAATGAATCTTGTCTGGAAACCAAAAATAAGAGCAGTACTGGAATTCTAAAGACCAAATGTGCTAAAGCTGCTAAATTCAACCCACAAAATCTTCCACTTGATTCTGTCATTTGGCCTAAGTCCGCGGTTTCCACCCTTGGCCTGCACGTATCATATCAACTACCAATACACTTTTGGCTAACAAGAAACAACCTAAAAACTCATCTCCAGTTGAATTTTTTTAATAAGTAGCATTCATTTCGAACTATGGTATCACCGAATTTACGCATAATTTTAGAACTAAAAATTACAATTTTAATGAAGCTGCCGTACTTGCAGAATACTATATTCAAAAAAATTTTAGTCAAGTTCAAACAAATACTGTAACTAAAAAATCATTTACTCGCAAAAAATTAACCTTTTCGGAGTATAATAAAACAGAACTCATGACTCTGCAACTTGCAAGGGGGAAGTGTAAGCCTCGGCAGTCCCTTTGCACTCGTATATGTTGTATATAACCTGTTCATTTACTTTTTACTGTATCTGCGTTCTTACCGTAGATTTTTCTCTTATGTGTGAATTTCGTTTTCCTATTTTATTATTCAATAAACAGTTTTAAGAAATATTGGTTTGGTTTTCTTCATAGAATAAAAATGCTACTAGCTTGTCTGCTTTACGTTATTTTCAACACTACGGTCGCTACCATAAACAGGGCACAAATACCTTATAGTCGGTAACAAAGGTATTTCCTATTGCTGATGCTGGCGCACTCTTTATAAATCTGTTGTGGCATGCTTCTCAAAACAATATGTATTTCAGGTAGAAACTAAAACTTTGTTCAGTTGCAGCCTGAGGCAAGGCACCGTGTTGTTTTGGTTACTTCGACTCGCAGCTATTTGAAAACTATGTAGAGTGGGTGCATGCGTTACTCAGCAGACATTCTACTGCATAAAATTTTATTAACATTATCTGAAACCCTAACCCTTATATACGTTGTACCGAACCACGCATGCAGCATAATATTACATGTATATTATAAAGACGAAACAATATGTATTATAATGCAAAAGTAAAGTACAAAGCGTCAGCAAGTGACGAAATACCAACTACCATGGCACGAATAAAATGTACTGCACAATGCGTAATTACCAAGAAATCATGTGGCTAACAACATGAAATACCACGTGTTTCCATAAACACAGCTGAGTATATTTATGCCAATGTTCTTTGTTTTAAAGCTGTTTAAGAGACTAATTATTTATTCTTACTCAAATATTAAATCTAGTTTTTGCTGGATTTAGATCACTATGGCCATTTACGCTGTTGTTGCTTTTTGACCGAATGTAATCTTCAGTAGCCATAAAGGTGATTTTTGGTGACTATGTTAATACTTGTAAATAGCACATATCTTTTCGGCATACCGTCTAATGATTGAGTGATAAGTTTGGATTGAACACAGTAATATTAAAATGTTGCGATATTGTCGCTCATGGGCTCGAAAAAAGTAGCAGCGTAAGCTGCTTTCAACCTATTGATTACTTTATCTTAATTATGCGCAATTCAGAGCAAGAATAATCGATGAAAATATAACCTTATTTGTTGGGGCTTACCTTATTACTGATTTTCATTCAAGAATAACAAATGACCGGTCAATGCTCGACACTATGTCGGTTTCCATTAACCACCTTGACACAATTCTATCGGGTCAGAATTACTAAAATGTCTTATTTTTTGAATCTTTGACTAAAGCTTAAACTTTAGAGTAAGCAGTGTTCTGTAGCCCTATTATTTAGGTTTGAGGGCATTGCTTCGCCGATGTAAATTAATTTATTTTGGGTGGTTCACATTCGGCATACTCATTATATACATGTCACTTGAATATTTCACATT
Organism: Trileptium ribeirensis; assembly: GCA_030248225.1. Classification (NCBI taxonomy): domain Eukaryota; kingdom Metazoa; phylum Nematoda; class Enoplea; order Enoplida; family Thoracostomopsidae; genus Trileptium; species Trileptium ribeirensis. Next base: position 15,845 of record JASANE010015488.1, read on the forward strand.
ATTAGAAATATTTATGTATGTGTAATGTTTAAGTAACACGTGTTTATTGTTTTATGTCATATATATTTTGAGTATATAATATACATGTCACTTGAAGCATCACACATAAATAATTATCATATTATTATGAGCGCGTGATATTTTACAAAGCAATATGTCAGTTTTCGGCTTATGCTTTATTAGACTGAAAATATGTTAGGGTACGCTTCGTGCTGTCCTCCTGTATTTCGAGTAGAACAATTATTGTCACCTGTATTTCACGGGCAGATATATGTCTCGCCTCATCACGAGATGCAGCGGAAACATTGCCCATGACAGGACAAATGTACATGGTGATTTTATCCGATATGACATACAGAGTAGACAGGTGGAATGACCGCACCGGGAAATGGGAGAGCATCACACGAAACGACCTGAGAAACATCTTTAGGCGAGCAGTACATAATCTAAGGAGAGTCATACCCTTCAGTGTAATATCATGCATTCCAGATTTTGTGTATATGAAAAAGAAATTGCTTCGTCAATAGTGTGCAAGTTGACGGTGGCGGATTTTGTTTACACTGATTTGGGTTTAATTTCCTGCTAAAACGTTTAAGAAACAAAGAATAAAAAATAACAGTTGATTCTCGCAGCCAAGACCTGTCTAAATCTGTATCATACCGTCGTCAGTGTTATCGGATGGCGTATTTGTTGCTACGACTGGCTATATAGACACTCTAATGTGCAATGCAACTCTAAAAGCTAAACGTAGTTCTATTTTCTCGAAACCAAATCTGTCGCTTATATTGTATAGCTAGATACTACAATATATTCATCCGGCTTAGCAGATCTACTGTTTATTTTTGTTCAATATGTATCTTCCAACTATTTCAAACCATTTCAATATAGCATTTCAGTTACATTACTGATTTTAAATAAATGCTGTTTGGTATGCATTAAAAGCTGGCTTTTCCTGTTGTTTATCAAAATATACGTGGCCATTTCTTGTTTATCACGGTTACTGTCTTGTCTATCGGTTACCACAACAACCCTATTTTGACCCATAGACTATATTGTTTAACCTCTGAAGTACTTGGCTAAGAATTGCTCTAATGCCTTACCGAATTATAAATCGCATCACAACGCTGAAAGACATTCCCATCTCCACGATATCTTTTACAACATAACATGCATATATTAACGGCCTCACTAAAAACTAAGAGTAATTAAATTGTGAATACAGCTATAAATTTTTCATCTCTATAAAATTACAATGAGCAGTACGACGAATGGCCAAAACAACGTTGCATACGGCTGGAAGATTATACCCTCGATTGCTACGTGAAACATTCCGTACACTTACACTCTTAAAGACTTCTGTGGGTTTCAGAAATTTTAAGATGTATTAAATGTTGCTTAGGCACGTGTAATTAACAAAAAATTATAAAAAAATCAAAAATTCCAACGTCCCCTAAGCCATATATACCCCTTCCCTCTAAGGCGCCGCTCCGCGCTAACACTAAAGTGCTAAGCTAAAAGTATTTTATTGAAAGAACAAATGAACATTAATTAAAAAATTTTAACTGAAACAAAAATGTATTGCTGTAATGTATGTGACACTTCTTGATACATAAATACAGTTGGAATCAGTTACGTTCTGCGGGTGTTGAATTTTAAATAGAAATTAGCAGTTGTGCTTGCTTAGATAATGATAGGAGGTGCGAGTTGAAAGATATACAAGTATTGAATGACTGTGATAAGGTTTCGTTTTCCCATGAATGCAATGGCTGTATATAATGATATATAACTGATCAAAAAGTCATTTTTCTCTACTTTTTGGTCTCTTGTATCAGATACCCTCTATCCTATAGGAAAATTAGTATCTACAAATTGATTCTTGAAATTTTCAATGAAACTTAAATTTTGAATCACAAAATGCGAAAAAACCACTGCTTTATCAGTATCCTAAGAGAAAATTCAGCAATATCCACCAGTTGATTCCTGAAATTTTTCAATGAAACTTAAATTTTGAATGACAAAATGAGAAAACACCACTGCTTTATGCGTATCCTATGCGATAATTAATCAGTATCCACCAATTGATTCCTGAATTTTTTCAATGAAATTTAAATTGTGAATGACAAAATGCAAATACACCTCTGCTTTATCTGCATCCTATTTGAAAATTCGGCAATATCTAAAAATTGATTCCTGAACTTTTCAATTAAACTTAAATTTCGAGGGACTTTATCCGTATCCTGTGAGACAATTCAACAATATCTACCGATTGATTCCTGAACTTTTTCAATGAAACTTAAATTTTGAATGACAAAATGAGAAAACGCCACTGATTTATCCGTATCCTATGATAAAATTCAGCCATATCCACCAATTGGCTCCTGAAATTTTTCAATGAAACTTAAATTTTGAATGACAAAATGCGAAAACACCACTGTTTTATCCGTATCCTATGAGATAATTAATCAATACCCACCAATTGATTCCTGAATTTTTTCAATGAAATTTTTTTGAATGACAAAATGCGTAAATACCACTGCTTTTTATGTATCCTGTGAGAAAATTGAGCAATATCTACCGATTGATTCCTGAACTTTTTCAATGAAACTTAAATTTTGAATGACAAAATGAGAAAACGCCACTGATTTATCGTATCTTATGAGAAAATTCAGCCATATCCACCAATTGCTTCCAGAAATTTTTCAATG
>JASANE010015489.1:0-11540 GCA_030248225.1 Trileptium ribeirensis
TTTGCAGATCATACCTATAATATTTAGGTTTAGGATTTACCTCAACCGAATCTGTCCGATTGTTCTTTTCGTTTTATGTTATACGGATTTTATTGCAGGATAGTCGACATGTACAGTCGACAGCTCCAAGTTCAAGAGCGACTCACAAAACAAATTGCAGTTGAACTAACTCAAGCAATTCAGCCGATGGGTGTTGGTGTAATCGTGGAAGCAACATAGGATACGTCGGGTTAGGCTTTACCCCAGTCGAATGTCTCCGATTGTTACTTTTCGTTTTATTTTACATCGATTTTATTGCAAGATAGTCGACATGTACAGTGACGGTTGCAAGTCAAGAGCGACTCACAAAACAAATTGCAGTTGAATTAACTCAAGCAATTCAGCCGATAGGCTTACCCATCGAATGTCTAATTGTTACTTTTCGTTTTATTTTCATCGATTTTATTGCAGGATAGTCGACATGTACAGTCGACGGTTGCAAGTCAAGAGCAACTCAGCAAACAAATCCCAGTTGAACTAACTCAAGCAATTCAGCCGATAGGCTTTACCCCATCGAATGTCTTGATTGTTACTTTTCGTTTTATTTTCATCGATTTTATTGCAGGATAGTCGACATGCACAGTAGACGGTTGCAAGTAGAGCGAATCACAAAACAAATTGCAGTTGCACTATCTCAAGCAATTCAGCCGATGGGTGTTGGCGTCATCGTGGAAGCAACGTAAGATAGTCGTTATCACTAAATATTTAGCAATATGATGTTATTGTTAAGCATACCTACGTTAATCTGTTACAGTCCTTAAGCTTTGCTAAATATCATTAAGTACGAACTTACAATACTTATTTAAACTTTAATAGATACTATTTATAAGCTATTTATGCTTAGATATGAATATTTGGCCAGATGTTTCCGACAAGAGATTGCTGAGATTTTCTAGCGCATAAAGATACGACAAAATTTTGAACTTCCTAAGCATGGGCTATAGGTGTCCAAAGAGTAGCGAGACATATGGTTTCCGGCGAAGGGTAGAAAAGGCTTGACCAGTGGTAACCAAAAATTCTTCTCACTGTCTCCAATTTTCATGAATATTTGGCCAGATGTTTCCGACAAGAGATTGCTGAGATTTTCTAGCACATAAAGATACGACAAAATTTTGAACTTACTAAGCATGGGCCATAGGTGTCCAAAGAGTAGCGAGACATATGGTTTCCGGCGAAGGGTAGAAAAGGCTTGACCAGTCGTAACCAAAAATTCTTCTCACTGTCTCCAATTTTCATGAATATTTGGCCAGATGTTTCGACAACAGATTGCTGAGATTTTCTAGCACATAAAGATACGACAAAATTTTGAACTTACTAAGCATGGGCCATAGGTGTCCAAAGAGTAGCGAGACATATGGTTTCCGGCGAAGGGTAGAAAAGGCTTGGCCAGTGGTAACCAAAAATTCTTGTCACTGTCTCCAATTTTAGTGAATATTTGGCCAGATGTTTCCAACAAGAGATTCCTGAGATTTTCTAGCACATAAAGATACGACAAAATTTTGAACTTACTAAGCATGGGCCATAGGTGTCCAAAGATTAGCGAGACATATGGTTTCCGGCGAAGGTTAGAAAAGGCTTTCACCAGTGGTAACCAAAAATTCTTCTCACTGTCTCCAATTTTCGTTTATAATATTCACCGTTTGCCCAATTTGTTCTTAAAAGCTAAGCAATTTTGTTAATAATTGGTAAAATATTTGCTGCGTTCCCAGTGCGTTCGCGGGTGACTGGGAGTGGTTTTGTTGGTGCGCGAGGGAAGAGAGTAACTATGGTAAGTATCCGACCTTTAAGTGGGTTATAACTCCATCTCACATATAGGATACGTATGATATAATATATCATCTGTGGGTGGCGCCCGAACCCATGACCAGTGTTCTCCAAAAAAATTTTGAAGCTCGATTCCGGTCATAGCAGAGTTACGAAGTCTAATGTGGGTCGTCCGGCCTGTCGCTATTCGTCTTGTGGGTTCCACAGCAGGGCAATCGTAGCGACCACTTGGCTCTGTGGGCAACCGCCAGCAACCGTCACAGTCGCGGTAAACTCAGCCACATTTGACTCAACCTCTGACTCCTTGTTTGGTGCTCAATGTTTAGCATTTACTTGAAACAGTTTGAGTCTACTTCTTGCTTACCTCTAGAAGCAAAAGGTAAGAATTAAACTAGATGCAACTAAATGCTAAATATTAGCTCAAAAACCCAGCGGTTAAGTCGCAGTAAACTGAGCCACATTTGAGCTTAAATACTTAAGTTTAGCTGATTCTATTTGAATCGATCCTTTGTTATCCACACTATTGAGAAAACCTTAATTGACGCAGTTAAAAAAATTTGTAGCGTTACATATCCGTTTATACTGCGTTATTTAAAGTTGTACAAAAAGTATTAAAATTATCTGCGGTTCAGATACGTCATTGCTGTTCTCTATTTACCAATATAATTTTTAATAAATCTTATCTCTGTCTCACAAGAATATATGATGAAGGCAGACATATGTGAATTTGAAGGCGTGGATTTATATAGCTTAAATAAGCTTAGCTTAAACATACTGAAAAATCCAAAATGCCTCAGACTTGTAAATTTAAAAATAATTTAGTATTTTTAAGCAATAGTGACAGTTTAACGAATAATTTGGAACTGTATCAGTCACAGCGGTCGGTATTAAAATCATATTTGGGCCGGTTATTACTTCAATCAACATAGCCCTATTTTGTTGTTAATGGCACCTTTAAAGTCCGGACGTTGAAAAAAAGAGTAGCTTAGTGCTGGGGTTTGGGGGCACCAGAGAAACGGACACACCTGGCTTTACGCTTAGAATATGGCTCATACAGGTATCTTGGCTTAGGATAAGGCTTAAGGCTTAGTATACCGAGAAAGGTACATAATGCTTCTAAAAATACATTCTCCAAACTTTTTCTACCTAGCCTGGTTTCAACTTAAATTCAATACATTTTGTCTTTCGATTTCAGACATATGTGTATGTGTTGATGCGTGGTGTTCAAAAGCTTTCGGCGAAGACAACTACAAGCTGCATGTTGGGTGTCCGTGACGATCCGAAAACTCGTGAAGAATTTCTTTCGTTACATCGAAGCACAATGTAGCAAAACCGCCCATATATCCGGATAATCATTTTTATTTTTATTAAAAAGCAGGGAATTCTGTGGAATCCCTAGTCCTGAACTTAAACCAAAGCCTCAGGCTTAGAAGCCTCAAGGGTGGCAAAATTCTGCGAAATTCCCCAAATATCTAGAGACAGGTCACTTTAGCATTCATTCCCTTTTAGCTAAAGGCAAAACATCGTCGTATTAGGCTTTCACGCCAAGGCCTAAGCAAACGTTATGTAAAATTGAAAACCATTCCTTGTTCTCAATTTGAAATTGAGGGAAAACTGAATACAGCCAAATTAATAGCCAAAGCTGTGGAATTGCAACCTATCATTTTCATATGTTTTTTTTAAATTTATGCTATTAGTTTAGTTTCCTCCTGAATTCTCCAGTCACAAATTATACCTTTAATTCTGAGCTTATATTCGTGTTTTTTAGGAAGTTATTTCATGCAGATTTTATAAATTATATAAAGCGTAACTTAATTTATGACATTGCATAGTAATACAAATTTTATATAGTTTTTGCTTATGTATTACATGGCGTCCAAGAACGACCCAGAATACAAAGCTGACCAGCACGCAAAATGATAAACATATCTAAAAGTGTTTTGGTATGCACGTAATCTTATATATAACTTAGGGTTTTATAAAACATTCGCTATTACGATTGGTGCGCAAGGTCCTCAAAAACACATGTCACGCAGACAGTCCAGCCGCGGCAAAAAAAGCCAGCACATCTATCGACTGTAACCCAGAACTGTGCTTTTGTCACGATATTCATCTCAGCCCCTATACCTTAAGCCAGATACTATTTAGTCCGTGACATTACGTTGTACGCACAAACTAAAAAAACAATGCAGCCGACCTTCGTCACGCAGAGCCTAGCTGAACAATCTGCTTGGCACATTATACTTAATATAAAAACTACCATGGTAGTCCAGCTAATTGTATAGTTCATCCGAACTAGTAGAGTTAGACGCGTGATATGATATGGCATTGGCGGACTCATCCTGTGGTACATGATGCGTAAAGTGCGGACCTAGGCGAATGCAAGATCAGGGCAATCTTCCAGTGGAAAACGTGCACTTAGGCAGACTTTCCGAACCATATCAGGCTCCAGAAGAGATATCTCCGCCGATATAGCCTCTTTCAGTCACATCAAGGTTTGTGGTGTGCCGTGGTATACCTCCTACCTTCAATACACCACACAGAAAAAATTTAGGAGGGTTTAGATCCAAAAGGATCGCGATATCAACAGCGAACAGTCAGAGAAGGTTTTGTTCAACCAACAGCGCATAGCCGCGCAAAATGAGGAAGCGCGCCATCCTGCATTAAGTAAAGGCTGTCAATACTTGGTAACTGTTAAATAATATTAGGATAAAATTCATTTCACAGCATCATTAGATAGTTGTCTGAATTCACAATACCATGGAAAATGACCAGCCCAAAAACCCACCAGACCACATGCCGCCCATAATGCCAGACCTGACATTCATATGGTTTCGATAGTGCTATGAGACTATTTCCATGCCAATACACGCATTTATACGGGTTAACACGGCTGCTTAACATTGCTTTAGTCGGACCAAATGATTTCGTCAGCTAAGTATGGCTCATTGTCGACATGCTGTAGTCATTTTTCATCCAGAGTTACTTATGGAACGCGGTATACATATATAGATTTGTTTTCGTGAAACATGACCTATTTGTATATGACTAACCATAATGGTGGCTGCACAATCATCTATTTACGTACTGGATTTTCCGCTATAGATGGCCGAAATGGCAAAGCATCTAATTAGGTTCGTTGGTAAACTACAAAAGGAATGATCATAAAATAAACCAAGCCCTGGACGGGTCCGTTACCCGAGAAGATCTGGACCGAACCGGGGTCTGTGAGGTAAATTTGCAATTTCGGCCATCTATAGCGGAAAATCCAGTACGTAAATAGATGATTGTGCAGCCACCATTATGGTTAGTCATATACAAATAGGTCATGTTTCACGAAAACAAATCTATATATGTATACCGCGTTCCATAAGTAACTCTGGATGAAAAATGACTACAGCATGTCGGAAATCATTTGGTCCGACTAAAGCAATGTTAAGCAGCCGTGTTAACCCGTATAAATGCGTGTATTGGCATGGAAATAGTCTCATAGCACTATCGAAACCATATGAATGTCAGGTCTGGCATTATGGGCGGCATGTGGTCTGGTGGGTTTTTGGGCTGGTCATTTTCCATGGTATTGTGAATTCAGACAACTATCTAATGATGCTGTGAAATGAATTTTATCGTAATATTATTTAACAGTTACCAAGTATTGACAGCCTTTACTTAATGCAGGATGGCGCGCTTCCTCATTTTGCGCGGCTATGCGCTGTTGGTTGAACAAAACCTTCTCTGACTGTTCGCTGTCGAATGGCCTGATTCCCCTTCTGATCTAAACCCTCCTAAGTCTATTCTGTGGCGAGTATTGAAGGAGGAGGTATACCACGGCACACCACAAACCTTGATGTGACTGAAAGAGGCTATATCGGCGGAGATATCTCTTCTGGAGCCTGATATGGTTCGGAAAGTCTGCCTAAGTGCACGTTTTCCACTGGAAGATTGCCCTGATCTTGCATTCGCCTAGGTCCGCACTTTACGCATCATGTACCACAGGATGAGTCCGCCAATGCCATATCATATCACGCGTCTAACTCTACTAGTTCGGATGAACTATAGATTAGCTGGACTACTATGGTACACTTTGATACATTAGTTAGACTTAATGTGCCAAGCAGATTGTTCAGCTAGGCTCTGCGTGACGAACGGAGCGTCCGGCTGAACCATCAATTGTGAAATTTTATTGAGTGTTGTGCGTACAACGTAATGTTCACGGACTAAATAGTATCTGGCTTAAGGTATAGGGGCTGAGATGAACACCTCGTGACAAAAGCACAGTTCGGCTCAACAGTCGATGACATACGCATAGCCTAGCTAGGCTATTCAAAGTTTTAATAGCCGAGCTGGACTGTCTGCGTGACATAGTTGCTAGCTCATTTTAACGCGTGACATAATTAGGACCTTGCGCACCAATTCGTAATAGCGAATGTGTTATTCATCAAAACCCTAAGTTATATATAAGATTACGTGCATACCAAAACACTTTTAGATATGTTTATTATTTTGCGTGCTGGGTCACTTTAATTCTGGGTCGTTACTTATGGGACGCCATGTAATACATAAGCAAAAACTATATAAAATTTGTATTACTGATGCCAATGTCATAAATTAAGTTACGCTTTATATAATTTATAAAATCTGCATGAAATAACTTCCTAAAAACACGAATATAAGCTCAGAATTAAAGGTATAATTTGTGACTTGAGAATTCAGGAGGAAACTAAACTAATAGCATAAATTTAAAAAAAAACATATGAAAATGATAGGTTGCAATTCCACAGCTTTGGCTATTTAATTTGGCTGTATTCAGTTTTCCCTCAATTTCAAATTGAGAACAAGGAATGGTTTTCAATTTTACATAACGTTTGCTTAGGCCTTGGCGTGGAAAGCCTAATACGACGATGTTTTGCCTTTAGCTAAAAGGGAATGAATGCTAAAGTGACCTGTCTCTTGATAATATTGGGGAATTTCGCAGAATTTTGCCACCCTTGAGGCTTCTAAGCCTGAGGCTTTGGTTTAAGTTCAGGATGAGGGATTCCACAGAATTCCCTGCTTTTTAATAAAAATAAAAATGATTATCCGGATATATGGGCGGGTTTTGCTACATTGTGCTTCGATGTAACGAAAGAAATTCTTCACGAGTTTTCGGATCGTCACGGAAAACACCCAACATGCAGCTTGTAGTTGTCTTCGCCGAAAGCTTTTGAACACCACGCATCAACATACACATATGTCTGAAATCGAAAGACAAAAATGTATTGAATTCGAGTTGAAACCAGGCTAGGTAGAAAAAGTTTGGAGAATGTATTTTTAGAAGCATTATGTACCTTTCTCGGTATACTAAGCCTTAAGCCTTATCCTAAGCCAAGATATCTGTATGAGCCATATTCTAAGCGTAAAGCCAAGGTGTGTCGGCGTCTGGTGCCCCCAAACCCCAGCACTAAGCTACTCTTTTTTCAACGTCCGGACTCTAAAGGTGCCATTAACAACAAATAGGGCTACGTTGATTGAGTAATAACCGGCCCAAATATGATTTTAATACCGACCGCTGTGACTGATACAGTTCCAAATTATTCGTTAAACTGTCACCATTGCTTAAAAATACTAAATTATTTTTAAATTTACAAGTCTGAGGCATTTTGGATTTTTCAGTATGTTTAAGCTAAGCTTATTTAAGCTATATAAATCCACGCCTTCAAATTCACATATGTCTGCCTTCATCATATATTCTTGTGAGACAGAGATAAGATTTATTAAAAATTATATTGGTAAATAGAGAACAGCAATGACGTATCTGAACCGCAGATAATTTTAATACTTTTTGTACAACTTTAAATAACGCAATATAAACTTATATGTAACGCTACAAATTTTTTTAACTGCGTCAATTAAGGTTTTCTCAATAGTGTGGATAACAAAGGATCGATTCAAATAGAATCAGCTAAACTTAAGTATTTAAGTCAAATGTGGCTCAGTTTACTGCGACTCAACCGCTGACTCTGGGTTTGGTACTCAATATTTAGCATTTAGTTGCATCAGTTTAAGTCTACCTTTTGCTTCTAGAGGTAAGCAAAAAGTAGACTCAAACTGTTTCAAGTAAATGCTAAACATTGAGCACCAAACAAGGAGTCAGAGGTTGAGTCAAATGTGGCTCAGTTTACCGCGACTGTGACGGTTGCTGGCGGTTGCCCACAGAGCCAAGTGGTCGCTACGATTGCCCTGCTGTGGAACCCACAAGACGAATAGCGACAGGCCGGACGACCCACATTAGACTTCGTAACTCTGCTATGACCGCAATCGAGCTTCAAAATTTTTTTGGAGAACACTGGTCATGGGTTCGGGCGCCACCCACAGATGATATATTATATCATAACTATCTATATGTGAGATGGAGTTATAACCCACTTAAAGGTCGGACACTCCTATACTATAGTTACTCTCTTCCCTCGCGCACCAACAAAACCACTCCCAGTCACCCGCGAACGCACTGGGAACGCAGCAAATATTTTACCAATTATTAACAAAATTGCTTAGTTTTTAAGAACAAATTGGGCAAACGGTGAATATTATAAACGAAAATTGGAGACAGTGAGAAGAATTTTTGGTTACCACTGGTCAAGCCTTTTCTACCCTTCGCCGGAAACCATATGTCTCGCTACTCTTTGGACACCTATGGCCCATGCTTAGTAAGTTCAAAATTTTGTCGTATCTTTATGTGCTAGAAAATCTCAGCAATCTCTTGTCGGAAACATCTGGCCAAATATTCATGAAAATTGGAGACAGTGAGAAGAATTTTTGGTTACCACTGGCCAAGCCTTTTCTACCCTTCGCCGGAAACCATATGTCTCGCTACTCTTTGGACACCTATGGCCCATGCTTAGTAAGTTCAAAATTTTGTCGTATCTTTATGTGCTAGAAAATCTCAGCAATCTCTTGTCGGAAACATCTGGCCAAATATTCATGAAAATTGGAGACAGTGAGAAGAATTTTTGGTTACCACTGGTCAAGCCTTTTCTACCCTTCGCCGGAAACCATATGTCTCGCTACTCTTTGGACACCTATGGCCCATGCTTAGTAAGTTCAAAATTTTGTCGTATCTTTATGTGCTAGAAAATCTCAGCAATCTCTTGTCGGAAACATCTGGCCAAATATTCATGAAAATTGGAGACAGTGAGAAGAATTTTTGGTTACCACTGGTCAAGCCTTTTCTACCCTTCGCCGGAAACCATATGTCTCGCTACTCTTTGGACACCTATAGCCCATGCTTAGTAAGTTCAAAATTTTGTCGTATCTTTATGTGCTAGAAAATCTCAGCAATCTCTTGTCGGAAACATCTGGCCAAATATTCATATCTAAGCATAAATAGCTTATAAATAGTATCTATTAAAGTTTAAATAAGTATTGTAAGTTCGTACTTAATGATATTTAGCAAAGCTTAAGGACTGTAATATATTAACGTAGGTATGCTTAAAAATAACATCATATTGCTAAATATTTAGTGATAACGACTATCTTACGTTGCTTCCACGATTACGCCAACACCCATCGGCTGAATTGCTTGAGTTAGTGCAACTGCAATTTGTTTTGTGAGTCGCTCTTGAACTTGCAACCGTCGACTGTACATGTCGACTATCCTGCAATAAAATCGATGAAAATAAAACGAAAAGTAACAATCGGAGACATTCGATGGGGTAAAGCCTATCGGCTGAATTGCTTGAGTTAGTTCAACTGCAATTTGTTTTGTGAGTCGCTCTTGAACTTGCAACCGTCGACTGTACATGTCGACTATCCTGCAATAAAATCGATGAAAATAAAACGAAAAGTAACAATCGGAGACATTCGATGGGGTAAAGCCTATCGGCTGAATTGCTTGAGTTAGTTCAACTGCAATTTGTTTTGTGAGTCGCTCTTGAACTTGCAACCGTCGACTGTACATGTCGACTATCCTGCAATAAAATCGATGTAAAATAAAACGAAAAGTAACAATCGGAGACATTCGATGGGGTAAAGCCTAAACCGACTATCTTACGTTGCTTCCACGATTACACCAACACCCATCGGCTGAATTGCTTGAGTTAGTTCAACTGCAATTTGTTTTGTGAGTCGCTCTTGAACTTGCAACCGTCGACTGTACATGTCGACTATCCTGCAATAAAATCCGTATAACATAAAACGAAAAGTAACAATCGGACAGATTCGGTTGAGGTAAATCCTAAACCTAAATATTATAGGGATGATCTGCAAACGTATTATAGTCTTAGCAAATGCAGCTAAGACTATCCTGGTTCTTGCCAGTGTGAATGAGAAGTTTCCCAAACTTCGTCAGCATAATTATGTCTTGACATTTATGTTCCAAAAACTTCCTTAAAATTACATTCTTCAAAATTGACAATTCTTCTTGACAATAGTTAAATTCTTCATTTGCCGTTTCTAATGTCTTCGGCGATTATCATGAATTCTTTCTTCGCGGCATAAAAGTCTAACATTCTGTTGGTGACGACAATAGTGCTGTAATTTAGACAAATCTGCTCTGTTCCAGAATACTCGAAAGGATTTACGCCAATTGGAGCGTGGATAAAATTTTTTTCATTTCAAATCGAAGTATTCCGGTTGGAGGTAACTTGGTACATTTGTGTTAAGGGTAATCGTTTAAGTACTAAAACACAAAACTATCAAAATTTAAACAAAATTCAAAACTTAAAGATATACTATATACAATGCCTGACACATATCGACAGCCATATCATATTACTCCTAAATTAACGAATGTTATAACTGATCATTCACCGGTTACTTACCGACACAATTTACTCAATCCAAGTACCCGTTTGCTTGGTAGATACCCGATCGAAACTTTACCCATAAACGGGACGAGATGATGTTCGCAAAGTGAAAACATTTCAATATCACGAACCATTACCATTTCATCGGTATCTTCTTCGAAAACTGCGTCGCCACAAATATCTAAAACAAACCCAAAAATAACTTTGCACAAATAGGCAAAATTGGCTCTGACTATAGATTATTGCTTTAGGTAAGAAACCATCCACAATTATTGCCAGTATCTGCGCTATGTCTACATCCAGTGGGAATGAATTGGATATTTATATTTCTAACTCTTATACATGGTTTACTGGGGTTGGGAGCGTCCCATATGTGCCACTATCTGCGTCCACCGTAGACTATATTGTTTGAAATGATGCGCTAAGCGGGTGTAGGCTGTGTCTCACCGAGCAAATCTAACGCCCCCTGCCCGTCTAGATATTTCTGGGCTCGCCCTTTGCTTAGCCAAAAAATACGGCTCTAATTTCTGGGTAGCTTGTAATCTGTAGAATTTTTTTGGAAAATATTGACAAACTTACAAAAATGTTCTAGTTCGTAAAGTTTCGAAATACGCGATGATAGAAAATGTGTTATATAAATTTTAAATTTTAGTTCCAAAATTTCTCTGTGCCTTTACTATCTACAAATAAATTAAATTTGGGCATTCTTAAAATTTTTCGTTTTTTAAGTTAATGCTGCAAATAGTTTTGGAAAATGGAGCAAGTTTCTGCTTAAAAATAATTACTTTCATGGTCACTACATATTATGCGTCATTTACCTTAAGATGTGTGCACTGCGGCAGGATTTTGTCCCAGGCCGCCACGGCAGTAATGCCCAACTTGGCTAGCCGAAACTAGCTGTTGTGAGATTTTAAGAGCCGCGCCAGGTCCTGTAAATACATTAGCTATGAGCCG
>JASANE010015490.1:0-43375 GCA_030248225.1 Trileptium ribeirensis
CCAGAACGGGCCTGTTACACCTCTAGCAACAAGCAGGCGCACTTGCGCAAGTTTTTGCACTAAGGAACTGCTTCGAAACTCGTTGAGGCGCCAAGCCCCCTTCGGGAGAGGGGCTGCGCACACCAACCCCAGAGGGGGTTACCCCCTGGCTTTTCGGCCTCGGGGGGGGGGGGTCCGGACCTCAGGAGGGGGTTATCCCCCTGCCGGCATGTATGGTTTTAGTTTAATATAAAATTTTGGTTTATTTTCGCTCATTTTGGCAAAATCACAACGACAGTTGGGAATAACGTTTATATTAGCCATTAATTTATGAGTGCACACAATTTTATGCGCGTTCAACAGGTATAACCTCTCAAAAAGTCATTTCAAAGTATTTAATCACACACAAATAAAAAGTTTGCGTTACGCACGCGTTCAATAATTTGCTGAATCATTTAGCGCTGTTTATTCATGCGTCCCTCGTGCTGCACCCATAATGCATCGTTTACTTAAGATATGTACACCTAGGGCCGAATTCTGTGACGGACCCAATTCCGGCTCTTGACAAAAAGGCACAGCCACATCCGGTCCTTCATAAATATAATAAATAGCTGAGTTATACTAGTATGTTTGTACGAGCCGGAACTGGTTATGTCTCAGGGTTTGCTAGCCGGGGCGGACTACTGAAAAAATATTTATTACATTCAGTTTAGCTGATTGTGTTACAGAGAAAAATGTTTCGCTCTCGGCCCAAAAAACGCAGGTTAGTAGTAATTAACGCAAGACCCATAAACGTAGGTAAAATGATGGGGCAATTACATTAAAGATTAAACTGAGTACAGGCTGACTTAGCTTTGTCCGATAGTCTGACATTGTCTGATATCCACATATAGCATATCGAGATATCGACGTATGCTATCGAGAGTCGATTGGCTGTGCACGCAAAAGGCGTAGGTGTACCAATGCTTCAGTACGTTCCACAATCTCGATAGAGTTACTAGTTTACGCTGTTGTGCTCATTAGCTGTTTCAAATTATCGGTATTTATTAATACCAAACTACATATACACAACACAGCTCTAAAACGTGGACGTATGGCCACTTCATGGTCAAAGGTTATTCCAAGATTTCAAGTTGTGTTTACTAAACCCTTCAGAGCATTTGAACAGCTTTGCGATTTCGGATTAGCTCGTTGAAACATCGTTTTGAACTTAAATATTTTAAGTTTTGCAAGGAAACATTACAACTCATGTCCAAGTTTAGAGTTCCACTAAGATCAAGAGTGGTTTACATATTTCATTTGCATTCCAATGATGAGTTTCATTTCGAATGCTTGCAGGTTTTACACTCGATAATAAATGTTATAAACGACCAATCGTCTATAACAAATATTGCAAACACCTTGTCGTTTACAATATTCGTTATACACGATCGAACGTTTATAACTTTTGTTAAAAACAATCGATCGTCAATAAACAAATATTACATACACCTCGTCGCTTGCAATGTTTGTTACGGACAATCGGTCGTTTGTAACATTTGTGGCCGAGGTAACCCTGAGCGGCTTCTGAAATTCCGGAAATTTCATAAAATCAAAATTCCCAACCTCCGAGAATTTGGTAACATTTAGGTAATGTCAGAATCTAATAAAACGAAATTGGGGAATTTTAGGGTCTGGAAATTTTTTAAGTGTTCGAATTTAAGAAACTTGGGAATTTGAGAACCTGAGAACTTTGGAATCTGGGAATATTGGAAATGATTGAATATAAGGAACCTGGGAATCTTGAAAATGGAATTTAGTGAATTCGGGAATTTTGGAATCTGAGAATTTTGAGAATTTAATGAACCTAGGAATTAGTGTACCTTAGCCATTAAGTAGTGCCGGAGATTGAGTATTTGAACTTGGGAAGTAACATATTTGTGTAATTTAGGAACCTGAGAGTTTCGGAGTTATGAAACAGCAAGGAATTTGGGAATCAGGAAATTTTGGGAATGTCGGAATTCAGGAACCTGGGAATTTGGTTAATTGGGAAATTAATTATTTTGAAAATGTTGAAATTTATGGGATCTGGAATATTGGCATTTTGAAACATCACGATTTGGGTACAAACGAAGTTATTGAACCTGAGAATTGTAGAACTTGGAACCAGGAAATAGTGATCCGAAAATTTTTGGGATTTGAGTAAGCTAAAAAACGTGTGAATTCGTGAAAATGGGAACATGTGCAATCAGGAAGTTGTAAATGTGGCATTTGTAAATTGGGAAGTGGGTTCCGAAGTCAGTAATTAAGCGAAAACAGAAACTCTGGAAGAGCCGACCTGCGGTATTCCGGCCGGCCAGGATGCCCGATGTGCTGGCCGGCCGGACAGGCTGGTATAGCCGAATTTTCAAGGCGGCGAGTTTTTCTACCAGACAACTAGTATCGCTATTGGGATTGCTCTGAAATGTAAGCCATATTTGGGAGCTGGTTGGCATAGATTAGCTACTTAGTACTTGCTAAACTGTAATATAAATTGCAGCGCAAAGAGTATTGCAGCTTTATGTGTAAACTATGTAGCAAATATCACATTTAGATACATCAGAAAGCATTACAGAAAAATTTTGCAAAATTTATTTTGGAGAGGACCGCAGTACTGTTGTACACACCCGGAAACTTCACCGGCCGGCCGATAAGCTGGTCAACGAAACTTCCGACCGTTGCCCACCGCAGTTAATATCATCTAGTATAAAATACATATGTATCTTTTTTAAGTTATACGTGTCAATGTCAATGTTTAATGACAAACCTCTAAGCCTGCTGTTGCCCTAAATACAGTACAGTTTTGGGTTAGGAGTAAGATTCGGTACTTAAGCCGTATTTCAAATCGTGTTTGCGTACATCGCTCCAGCGTTCATCGCTCCAGCGTTCATCGCTCCAGCGTTCATCGCTCCAGCGCAACAAGATAGGACGCCATACAAAAACCCCGGTGGGTACAATCCCAACAACCGCCGTTTCCAGACGGTACACGTCGACATTGTGGATCTTTTTTCTCTTGCTAATGGATGTAGCTATATAGTGACAATGACTGATCGCTTCACTCGATGGCCTGAAGCAGTTCCTGTACCTGATATCACCACTGAGTCTGTTGCAGCAGCGCTAATAACTGGATGGATCAGTCGTTTCGGAGTTCCTCGAACAGGAATATCGGATCGAGGCGCTCGATTCAAGTCATCCCTAGGGTCAAAATTAATGGAAGACATGGGAATCGAACGTCGACGGACGACAGCCTACCACCCTGCGTGCAACAGCGCTGTCGAACGTTTTCACCGAACTCTTAAAACTGGACTTCGAACGCATTGTGCTACCCGTTCATGGACCACATCTCTTCCGTTGGTGCTTCCAGGTATCCGGTCCGGTCTCAACGACAAAGGTTTAACGCCCTCTCAAATGGTGTTCAGTTCGAGTGTCGCTCTGCCGCACCAGTATTTTACACCGGATACTATAAACAATGATACCAACTCAGAAGAGTTTCTTTCAAAACTTTTTTCATCAATCGATCGGCTAAATGCCCCAGAACGGAAACATCTCACGCCTTGTTACGTGAAAGCTGAAATAAAAACTGCAAGTCACGTATGGATTCGCGACGACACAATAAAGACTGCTCTAAAACCGCGATATCATGGTCCGTATGAAATCAAGGAACACGATGATAAAACAGTGGTGATTTCGGTCAAAGGCGAACGAATCAGCCTCGACCGGGTGAAACCAGCATTCCTTCACAAAGATGAGCAAACAATGGTTACTCAAAACCACACTACAGTAGGAAGAGTCGTCTTAGCGAAAATCAGAAACTGGCCTCCATGGCCAGCGACAATCATCACACCCGAGACAATAACACTGACGACCAACAGGCGGCCCCCGAACACTCTTGCGGTCAAGTTTTTTGGCACCAATCGACTGGCGTTCATCCCGATGTCTGCAATAAGCCCTTTCAAAAGTGATCCCACGGTAAAAAGGAAGGATCTCCAAAGTACATATGTATCGGCAAGTCAACACATTTCGGGCACATCGACACATTCATTTACGGTAAAAAAAAAGAAAAAGGTCCGTTTTCGAAATCCGCTGGTAACAACGTAGTGCTCCGCTCAAAACGAGGGGGCCTCTGTACGCCTACTACATGTGCATGAATATTTGTTGTACACGTGATAAGTGAACATTTTGTCATTGTGAACATCACGCGTTCCAGAATATTCGTTGTACACGTGACATTATAAACAAAGACGCTAGCCAATTCAATCACCTATGATTGACACGCAACACCACGCAGCCGTGAAGCTAGAAGTTCTAGAATGTTCTTTGGGACAAAAAGCGCAATGCGAAACTGACTAGATTGGTGTTTTTCATTATCTTGCAATTTACTGATGTTACGTTTCGTTTCGATTTCAATAAATCCGTTTTATTCATCATCGTTTTCCTACTTATATACGTATTCCGCCATATAACACATGTATATGGTAGAAGTGAGCACGAGCCAAAGTTTTCAGGCTCGGCTCGACTCAAATTTAATTTGGCTGGAGTTGATTAGATTTCATTGTGGGTCGGTTCAAAAATTCCAAATTTCGGCTAGGCGCGTTACCAGTTGGCCTCGGCTCGGCTCGGTTTATAACGCTCATGGATAAAAATTAGATTTGGCGGGTCTCTTTCCTGAGTCAAAAATTGTCTTGTCTAAACTGTGTCTTGTCTGGGTATTAATAGACATCTAGACTATCGTCTCGGATAGGTTTATGGTAATTTTTTCCTCGTAAAACATACTTATTAACTCACGAAACGTTAATATGATATACTGTCATGTTCTGGTTATCGTGATTAACCGAGCTTGGGTGAGAAATTAATCGCAATGCAGTTGTATATATACCTAGTCAATCACTGCTAACGTTAAACCTACAAATAAATCACGATAATTCAAAACGTAGAAAGTATTAGAATTCCCTAGAACGTCGTTTATCGTTACAAATTAGCCTCATATATTTATTACAAAGTATCAAAAACCGCAGTCTGTACAAGTTTGCACGTCATTCTTATCGATACTGCTTTTAAGCAACGTGTATTGATACACTATTACCGCATACATTATACATGTTTCGTTACATAGCGCAATCATAAATCCCAAAATTCAATATAGCTACAATGTCTGTATATAATATATATCGTAAGCAAACATTATCGCTGGATTTTTCGCGGAATGATGCTTGCTTAAAATCTGTACCAAGAAGAATCACCTCACCCGCAAGCATGTAGCGATTGCAATTTGCAAAGTACGGTCTCCGCACAGCTAGCGAACAACAACACGACTGCCATCGTACAATACACGGTAAATCTAGTAGTATATACAATGCTTTGAAACGCGAAGAGCGAACAACTATTGTAGTTAAGGGGTTAAACATGCGACATACCGATTATTGATTGAATATGTGGTATACTAAATTGTAATTAACCATTTACGAATGAAAATTAGTTTGCATCTCAAGCGGTGATGAAGAATATAGATATAGGTCGTAACAAGGTATCGCTGGGTTGAGTAACGTTAGCTAGCTAGGTTCCGCAACACTCAGTTAAAGTCACGTGTACCAGCCATTGATCTATTTCATAGTGATTGGTGGCATCGTTAAGGCTCCTAACAAAGCAAGCAAAAGAACAGCACTGCGTGTAGTCATGTACATACCAGGATTTTCTAGTCGCAACGCTCAAAGCCGTTTTAAATGTGAGTCTCAAGCAATAGCCTCACTACCTATAAGACTTCATCTGCTTAGTCTTAACATTTAGTTAAGCCTTATGGGGCATTTACATTGTGCAGACTGACTTAGCATTTTCTAATAGTCAAGCGCCACTCTCACATTGTCCTACAACAGTGAAAGCTAACTATAAAGACAACAGCAGCTTAGTGACACCGTCAGGTTTTGCACAAGAGTTAGGTCAGACTCAGATATGTGTCCTGTATAGTCCGGGCTCACCGTATATTATGTAACACTGCATTTAGGTATAATGCTAAGCTTGGGCTTCAGCCAATTTTTGAATTTATATGTTGGACAGATGTCATATTTTGTATTTTGCTAAAATTTGAATTTCTCGCGCTGGATAGCTTCCAAAATATAAATTAACCGCGTTAGACTACTGCCAAAATTTCATCTTCCCACGCTGGAGAACTGCAAAAATTTAAATTTCGCCGCGTTAGACAGCTGCCAAAATTTGAAATTCCAGCGCTGGCCAGCTGCCAAAATCTGAATTTAACGCGCTGGAGAACTTCAAAAATTTAAATTTAGCCGCGTTGGAAAGCTGCCACAATTTGAATTTCCCCCGCTGGACAACCGCTAAATTTTGTGTTTTGCAAAAATTTGAATTTCCCGCGTCTGATAGCTACTAAAATAGAAACTAACCGTGTTAGACTGCACCCAAAATTTAAATTTGCCGCCCTGGAGAACTGCCAAAATTTCAATATTTCAATTTACCGCGCTTGACGTCTGCCAAAATTTAAAATTCCCAAGTTGGACAGCTGCCAAAATTTAAAATTCCCGCACTGGACATCTGCCAAAATTTGAATTTACCCCGAAATTTGAAATTCCCATGCTGGACAGCTGCCAAAATTTAAAATTCCCGCACTGGACAGTTGCCAAAATTTGAATTACCGGGTTGGACAGTTGTCGAAATTTGAATTTCCCCCGCAGGACAGCTACTAAAATAGAAATTAGCCGCCTTGGGCGGCTGCCAAAATTTGAATTGTCTACGCGGGGCAGCTGCCAAAATTAGAATTTTCTACGTTGGAAAGCTGCCAAAATTAGATTTTTCTACGTTGGAAAGCTGCCAAAATTTGAATTTCTTTTACTGGACCACCGCCAAATTTTGTATTTTGCAAAAATTTTAATTTCCCGCGCTGGATAGCTGCTAAAATAGAAATTAACCGCGTTGGACATTACAATTTGAATTTGATGCGCTGAAGAAGTTGCAAAATTTAAATTTACTGCCCTGTGCAGCTGCTAAAATTTGAATTTAGGGCCTAGGACAGCTGCCAAAATTTGAATTGTCATTAATATATCAGTAAATATATTACATAGTATGAAAATTGCAATATGTGTCGTGTTATAACTATCTATAACAGTCAGGCGAGACGGGTAAATTTGTCTCACATGGTTCGGCCTAATCATGTGGACATTATATGGAGCTCTCTGTAACCTCAGGACAAAACGGATAGTCAGCCTTGACTGTGTCAATGTCCCACACGATCACACTTCACTGTGGGATAAACTAGAGACAAAGCGCACTCAAGTTATCTTAAATACCCCATTTACCTTTTCCTAATCCTTGGGCTTACACTATGTCTCGATGAGATGGTATTGGCGGTGGTTAGTTGTAACCGTAATCCCGGATATGAAATCTTAGGGTTAAAAGGCTATAAGCGAAAATTTTAAAACTTTTAAGAACTTTTAAAACTTGCATGGTTTCAGTTACAATTGTCATTATGTTTAATCATTCGTATCAGACTGTGTGTTTTATGAATATACCACTCTAAAAATTTTTACCACCTAGGCCTAATGTAATATATTTACTGATATATTAATGACAATTCAAATTTTGGCAGCAGTCCTAGGCGGTAAATTCAAATTTCAGCAGCTGCCCAGCGCAGTAAATTTAAATTTTGACAGTTCTCCAGAGTGGGAATTTCAGATTTTGACAGCTGTCCAACGCGCTAAATTTAAACTTTGGTAGTTCTCCAGCGCGGCAAATTCAAATTTAGGCAGCAATGCAAGGCAGTTAATTTTTATTTTAGTAGCTATCCAGCGCGTGAAATTCAAATTTTAGCAAAATACAAAGTTTGGCAGACGTCCAGCGGTGGAAATTCAAATCTTGGCGGCTATCCAACGCGGTAAATTCAAATTTTGGCAGTTATCCAGCGCGGGAATTTAAGATTTTGGCAGGTGTCCAACGCGGTAAATTTAAATTTTGGTAGTTCTCCAGCGCTGCAAATTCAAATTTTGGCAGCAATCCAAGGAAATTAATTTTTATTTTAGTAGCTATTCAGCGCGTCAAAATCAAATTTTAGCAAAATATAAAATTGGGCGGCCGTCCAGCGCGGACAATTCAAATTTTGGCAGCCGTCCAAAAGGGTAAATTCGAATTTTGGCAGCAGTTCAACGCGGTTAATTTATATTTTCGAAGATATCCAGCGCGAGAAATTCAAATCTTTGCAAAATACGAATTATGGCAGCTGGCCAACCTGGAAATTCAAAATTAGGCAGAAGGTTAAGCTTAATATTATACCTAATGCAGTGTTACATCATATGCAATGAATTAGGACTATACAGGACAGATATGTGAGTCAGAGCTCACTATGTGCAAAACCTGACAATGTCACCAAGCTGCTAGTCATATCTTTATAGTTGGCTTTCACTGTTGTAGGACAATACGATAGTGGCGCCTGATGCACCGCTCACAGAATAATGCGTACAGCGACTGGAAAATTTGTGTTACAAACGATGGGTCGTTCGTACCTTGTTACAAACGATCAACCGTCTGTATATCAGGTTATAGACGACAAGGCGTCTATACATTTAGTTATAGACGATTCGTCGTCTATAACAAATATTACAAACGACGACTGTTTGTAATATTTGCTAAAGGCGATCGATTGTTTATAACATTTGTTATAGACGAGCGGTCGTTTATAACAAATGTGGCCCAAGTAACCATGAGAAGCTTCCCAAATTCCGGAAATTTTATAAAAAAACTAAATTCCAGAGTTCTCAAATTCCGAAATTCCCAGGATATTTAAATTCTAAATTTCGCAAATTCCCAGATGTCTGAGTTGCCAAGGTTCAGCAAATTCCAGAATTT
This sequence comes from Trileptium ribeirensis, assembly GCA_030248225.1. Taxonomy (NCBI): domain Eukaryota; kingdom Metazoa; phylum Nematoda; class Enoplea; order Enoplida; family Thoracostomopsidae; genus Trileptium; species Trileptium ribeirensis. The sequence goes on from JASANE010015490.1 coordinate 8,845, forward strand.
CCGTGTTCCCTAAGGTTGCTTGTCAACTGTTCCAGAAATAAAATTTTTTCACATTTCTGCATGTATTTTCGTGTTTTGCCTTACAAGGTGTGTATTTTGGATAATCTTAGGTTACGCTAAATAGTTTTCTTTATCTATAATCCGACTTGAGTATACTATACCTTTCCATGATGTTTCATGGGTTTTGAGGTCAACGAACTCGATTTTCAAAATGTAGTCTGGTTTCGTTTCTTTGGTTCTTTATTGTGTGCAGGGCATCACGTGTGGTCTATAGAGTTGCTTTTTCGACCCGCTGAATACGATGGAATTGGTTATCTAGAGCCCAGTACGAATATTTCATTTTTCATATGTCTTCAATTTGTTTAAGCACGATGAATCCAATTTTCAGAACAAAATTTGTCTTCGTTCGTTTGTTTATGCATTGCTTACAATGCACCAAGATGGTCTTTCTAATGATTTTACTGAACGCATTATTCTGTGAGCGGCGCATCAGGCGCCACTATCACATTGTCCTACAACAGTGAAAGCCAACTATAAAGACATGAATAGCAGCTTGGCGACACTGTCAGGTTTTGCACAAAGTGAGCTCGGACTCACATATCTGTCCTGCAGGGTTGGTTTTTTCCGGAAAAAAAGTCGGACCGGAAAAAACCGGTTTTTCCGGAAAAAATAGAAAAATACAGAAAAAAATGGAAAAAAAAGCAAAATTTTACTGTTAGTTTTTTTACTTGTTATCTTGTTATGAAAATAGCAGGAAACACAGTTTTGTGCGAAATTGAATCCTGTTGTTGATTGTCAATGCCTTAATTACTGCAAAAGGTCTACACCTGCAATGTTGTTACATGGAATTTGCGGGTCTTCTCTTTTAGCCCCCCAGCCCGAATATGGTCAATTTTAAAGTTACAGAACTGATTTTGGTAACATTCGATTCAGCTCGATGAGGCGGTTCAGAAAATACTCATTTTACCCACATCCCTGAAAATTTTTTTCGATTTGAGGTCTAGATCTGCCAAAATTCGAATTTACCCTTTTGGACGGCTGCCAAAATTTGAATTGCCCGCACTGGACATCTACTAAAATAAAAATTAATTTCCCTGGATTGCTGCCAAAATTTGAATTTGCCGCGCTGGAGAACTACCAAAATTTAAATTTACCGCGTTGGACAGCTGGCAAAATCTTAAATTCTCGCACTGGAAAGCTGCCAAAATTTGAATTTACCCCGTTGGACAGCCGCCACTAAAATAAAAAATATCTGCCTTGGATTGCAACCAAAATTTAAATTTACTGCGTTGGACAGCTGCCAAAATCTGAAATTCCCGCGCTGGAGAACTGCCAAAATTGAAATTTGCCGCCCTGGGCAGCTACCAAAATTTGAAATTCGCGCGTTGGACAGTTGTCAAAATTTAAATTTCCCCGCTGGACAGCCACCAATTTTATATTTTGCTAAAATTTGAATTTCCCGCGCTGGATAGCTACTAAAATAGAAGTTATCTGCCTTGGATTGCAACCAAAATTTGAATTTGCCGCGCTCGACAACTGCCAAAATTTAAATTTACCGCGCTGGACAGCTACCAAAATTTGGATTTACCGCATTGGACAGCTGCTAGGATTTGAATTTCCCCGGCTATGCAGCCGCCAAACTTTGTATTTTGCAAAAATTTGAATTTTCCGCGCTGGGCACCTACTAAAACAGAAAATAACCGCCTTGGACAGCTGCTAAAATTTGAATTTACCGCGTTGGACATCTGCCAAACTTTGTATTTCGCTAAGCTTTGAATTTCCTGCGCTAGATAGCTACTAAAATAGAAATTAACTGTCTTGGATTGCTGCCAAAATTTGAATTTCCCGCGCTGGAGAACTGCCAAAATTAAAATTTACCGCGTTGGACAGCTGCCAAATTTTGAAATTGCCACACTAGACAGCTACCAATATTTCAATTTACCGCATCCGACAACTGCTAAGATTTGAATTTCCCCCGCTGGATGGCCGCCAAACTATGTATTTTGCAAAAATTTGAATTTTCCACGCTGAGCAGCTACTAAACTAGTAATGCATCATTCACAGAGAAGTGCGTGCACAAATTGCACACAGTAAGCTATTGCAGCGACCATATTGCAAGAAAATAATATTGTCATAGCATTATGTTATAGCAAACACCGCACAATTAATAGCACAAGCTAAAATATTGCTGCTATAATAACTTTGGCTTTTGTTGCACCCTTGATAGCAAAAGCAAAAATATTGCCGAAACAATAATATTGGCTTGCGTTGCACAACCGCAGAACGGTCGAGTTATTGTTGCGTCAAAAGCTGCTAGTTGGTATTGTAGCAACAATATAATGCTCGCTTGAGTTTGATAATGGTGCCCTCTCCAGTGTAATGTTGGTGTTCCCTCCAGTTTGATATTGGTGCCCCCAAGTTTGTATTGTTGCCTTCCTTCAGTTTGATATTGGTGCCCCCTCCAATTTGATATTGGTGCCTCCTCCAATTTGATAATGGTCTCCCCTCCAGTTTAGAGACAAGGAGGGACCATCCCTGAGTGTACTTCCTTACACCCTGAGGCTCCGGGTTTGAAGCTAGCTCTTGGTTCGAATGATATATAAACCTATAACGTTTATAGAGAAAATTTGAGTACCATTGGGAACCCAGAAAATGTTTTAAAATTGACAGAAATGCATATTTTTTGAGCCCGCTGGGCGACTGACTCGACTGATATATTTTAGTTTATGTAACCTGTGTGGTCCTAGGGGTGTTTAGTCCCATCTTAGATTACACACAAACTACGTTAACTTTCACCCGAAATACTCCAATGAGATTTCCACTAGTGTTTTATTTACTTATTCCTAGGGCCTTATATGTGTCACCATTTATCAACAAATATCGTTTATTTCTTTCAGTACAATACAACAAAATACAACCAATACATATAAACGGCTGAACCGTACTCACCTTGACTGCGCATATTCTGAGGCCGACTGAGGCCCTAATCTAACTGCACAACCGCTTAAATAAACTTTCTAAGCCCGATTTTTTGGAACTCAAAAGAAACCTAGTTCCCAAATCTCTCTAACCCGATAATTTTTAATATAATCGCTGCCAACTCGGTTGCGAATTCTTAGAATTGTTAAACCCGCTCTCTAACATAAGTTTTAATTTTTGCGTTAGAGAACCCCTTCTTATGAAATTCTTGGAATCCCTAACTCATAACAAATTTTGAGATTTTACACAAAATTCAGCAGAAATACACTTACATATCCGCTAATGTAAGTGTAATAGTTAAGGCACCCAGGGGCTACACTCAAATCCGATAAGTAAGCAAACTATAGCCCCGGCACACAAACTGTAAAATTTTAAATTGTTTTACACTTTCTTAAAGTTATAATTTTCAAGAATTAAATAAATTATTATTACCAGAAATAACCGAGGGGATGAGGTCCGTAACTCCTTAACGACTGTGGCGATTGTGGCCAAAAGTGGTTTGCATAAACTACAGCAGGCCCTATGACGTTTGGCATCAAAATCTCTATATGCTCAAACCATCCCCCCCTGCCGAGTTTAACACGATTACTATAGGTCTTAAAAGTTTTATTTTATTGTGATGGGAAAATTGTGATCTCAAAGCTATTGCGATTTTCTGGCAATTACACATATTACATACGACTCACACATAATGCATAGAACAAACAACTTACAAACAAAACATTTTACAATAAATTACACCCGGTTCACACGTAATGAAGAAGGCAAGCAACTGCAAACATATAAAAAACCACTCATGAATTATACAGGTGTAAACACACGAAATATAGGTATGTAGTAAACAAAATACACAACTCATTCATATTACACGCAAGGCCTACACTTTTCCACTGTATTTCATGACGTATAGCGGTTATAGATATGACATAAGACAATATGCTTTACACGAGGGAATTTTTTTCCCACGGCAACACATCGTTATATTTATTATCGATATATTTACTTTATCTTTGATATGATATATCTGCACATAATACATATTTTATGTGAAAACGTTAACTTAGCTCCCACTAAGTATATAGCTGCGGATGCACTATTATTTCAATCTTTGAAGTTGTAGTTGATAATTTTCATATCTTCAGTCGCACATATATATGTTGCTTATCGTTCCGGTTTGGAAAAAACATCGATAATTCCTACAAATTTGACATATACAAGTAAAAAGGCAAGATGGCAAATTTATCCATACTTACATACAATCCACAAGCTCCACATAAAAATGCTTTCATAAAAATATGGTTCAAAATACGCATAGCGACACACGAGTGCTATTTGCAGTTGCATGCGAAAACGTTTATTTCAATATCATCGGTCGCAATTATAATACAATATCGGTCGTAATTATATATTCAATTTAAACAATTATACAACTCCCAATTATTTTACAATGTTTATAGAAGAATTTTTGGCTAATTTCAATAACATCGGTCGTAGTTGTAATCTGTGAATATCAAATATTACATAGATAAGAAATTAACCGCACCATATCATTGTCAATGTACACTAGCTTGCCATTTGAGGCTGAATATTTATGATATAAAATTTTGAAGTCAACTGAAATTGACTGCCCTGCCCAAGGAACCATCAGATGGCTTTACACCGTATACACAGTATCGGCTACCATTATGTTTTTTTCTTTTTACTTCAAATCAAACATATAATACAACTGAATAATATCATCATAATAATCAACATACAACATAGGGTATGATAATGATAATTCATACAGTGACTGTTTAAAAGTGTTTTCGTTCTTCATTATAAATTCCACCGCCTTGATAATTGCTTGCCGTCGTCGTTGAACCTTGAGCAAATTTTCTTCCTCTTTCAATCGCTCGTCGATGTAATCACCTGTTGCTTCACATTGACGTCGAAACTCATCCATCCGGTTTTGCCAATAAGCAACTTCCTTTTGAAGATAAACGTTGCGCACGTATTGCTGCTTACGCTTCATGAATATTGATTCCAATGTATCGTTGACGAATCACATTATCCAAATCGTACGTTGCGAGTTGTTTCATAAATCTTGCTCCCATATAATGGTTGGTGAACGTATATCCTCGATAAATACCAACCGATCGTACCAATATAAGTCCGTGTTGATAAGGTATCGATAAGTTCATAAACAAATGTTCAAATACGTTGAATCGATAAACTATCTGTGCGTTCCATTTAAGACCTTTAGGTGGTTTGAGTCGAGCGTTGAAGTGTAGATTTGACGGTGTCCGGTTGATCCATTTAATATCATAACCATTTGCTGGGTTCCATTTTTCGCTTGATCCGTTTGTCCAGTCGTCGAAGCATAGACTTTTCGTACAATTTTCGAGGTTCCACGTGGTAGTAGTGCTACGCTTTACACTTATGAACAATAAAACCGTCTCCACAACAACAGCTACAAATAATACAGCATACAATAGAATAAAACGTTTGTTATCCATGGTTGATTCAACTGCTTTCTAGAGCTATTTAAGACATTTTATTCCAAAATACTTCTTTATTTGAGTTTATGTTCAATTCAGCTGTAAATTCTCCCATTACGAAAACCACAATAGCCATTTTCAACTCCTCCACAAAATCAATAGAACGTCTAAGTTGTCGATCTGGTGGGTTTGAAAGATAATTGCAATCGCTACTGTGATCTCTGCTCAAATCAATGCAAAATATCTGATAACCTGCACCTTGTCTAAAGCCGACTCCTTTTAATCCCAAATTTTCTGTTCTGCTATTTAATGCATATAATGTATTATAAAATAACCTCACATCATTTCCAACCTTACACGCTAAAGATATATTGCACGGGTATCTCTCATCGTTCATAAATACTGTAAAGCTATTCATATCTGGTAAGCTTAACTTAAACAAGTTTGACTTTGGTGCACCAGCATATGCTTCTTGTGTTATTCCCCAAATGTATATTCTACGTGGTAATGATCCTTCAAAAATTGTCCAATCCACATTCTGTAACCCTTTATTTACTGAAAGGGTTTGAATCTTGTACCGTATACTAGGAAATTTGACCCCACTACTATGTAAAATTTTATCTTGATATTCCAGAGCTTGTTTTGTCAGCCTTGCTTTTGGTATGTAAAGTTTAAAATCGTTTATTCGAACTAAAAGTTTATTAGCTGGTTCATGCAATAATATCAATGATGGTGAACTTCGAGTAAATTTAAACTCTAGTCTACTTTTCGGGGGTAAATAAGTCGGTGTTAACTGTGTGTCTGTAATGATAGGAAAGTAAAGTTCACATTTTTGTGACATTGCAGTCAACGCATTCCTATAAACTGAGCCTTCGTTATCTTGTAGATCATCAAACATATACGTCTGATCGGGTTTATAGAGACACCCTGCTAAATATTGTCTTCTTTGCTCTTCACTCATATGTAGCATGTACAGCACATAAGTCATCCAAGGGTAATGTTTTTGGTTAAAGGTTATTGGTTCTCCATTAAGTTTCATTTCAACTGAAGAAAAAAGTGCGTAGCCAAACATATTGCATGGTGTAAATTTAAGATTTGCCTCTTTAATCTCTTTGCCATCACCCTTTATAATTTGAAATTCAATATATGCAAAAATTTCTGATATATCAACTAAATCAAAAGCACTTTCACCAATTTTAAAACGAAACGAATCATCCGTATCTATGCTTGGTAACGTTGTTTCACATGCGACTTCCACCAGCTGTGTCGAGATGATCGATTGCTGAACGGGGTATTGATTCCCCTGCCAGTTAAGTTTTTCGACGCCGCATTCGTTTGCCATGTTTGCTTTTCTTCTTCTTACGATCCTTTTTAAGACTTTTCTTCTTTACAGTTTTCTTAACGCTTTTGAATCCTACTGCACTTAGTTGCCTTGATGAATTGAAGCATAAAGGTAGCGCCATATTGATGTATAACACTTGCATCAATCCTTTTTAAGAACTTATGAAAAATATAACCTAATGACCATTTTTGCTCCTTGAAAAAACTCCACGGGTTTGAATTCACAGTCAAGCACTTCAAATCCAAACACTTTAAACATACAATTATTCAAGTCTAACGATATCGTATTTTTGGGTGCTGACATTACATGTAGCAATGGTTTATATCTTCCATTCACTAGTCTATCTTTCACAAATGAACCCATAAGAAAGGTAGGTTTGTATACTTTGAGATCCACACATTTATTCCCTGCGTGTCTACCATTTTTCAAATGAGGGTTTTCGAAGCCAAACAACTCTTGAATTTCGGGAAATAATTTTATTTCTGCGTTATCTAGCAAATATACACTAACTATATCACAGCACGGGTTAACAGTAAACTCAATGCTGGTACTGAACATGTTTAGGTATGAGAGTAGATTATCAACTGTATAGTGTCCCTTTTCAACTTTAAATTGTTTCCACGACTTGTTTGAAAAATACTCAATGGTACCTCCTTGTATGTTTACATACCTATCGGGAAGCTGTACATCCATTACTCTAACTCTGGTTGCACAAAATGCCGTTGGAAACTCAACAACCGGTTCGCTCAAGTCACAAATAACTACAACTTCCATTATTGATTACAACATTTTATTGAAGCCTTTTAAGAATATTATACACTGTATTGCATGACAAATAAAAATCATTTACACATTTAGAACCTGTGACTACCACATTCCCACTACTGAAAATCAAAGCTATACCTTTATTTAGGGTTAATTTCATGCTATTATGCAGTTCTGTTTCATACATTACGGGGTAACTACCTCTTAGTTGCTCGTAAAGATGTGTCAAATTGAGGGTAAACCCACTTCTTAGTAAACCAGCTACATTTACAACATGTTCAAGTTTTGAGAAGCATTGATAGTCCAATTTTTGCAATTTTTCTCTCGCTCTATTAAAAATTTCATTTCCTTCAAATTCTGACCTAACACCAACTAATACAAGCTTTCCATTTGAAAAAGTTAATATAGTTCCTCTAGGTTGAAATTTCCAAATACCACCATTAAACCGCAACATATCATAATCAAAATCATCAATTTCACATGATAAGTACATCAAGTCAACACTACATCCAATGTTCGTTGTTATTGTCATATTAGTTATTTCGCTTCGTCTCGAATTTCCATCCAAAGTCCACCCAAAATGTTCTTTCCTCTCCATTTCTCCACGTCCTTGCTGTTTGCATCCTGAATGTTGATCCCGATTCCCCAATATTGATCCCATTCCGACGCCTCCGCTATGATTGCTTGCTCCGTTCCGATCAATGCCGCTCGTACATGAGGTAGTTGCTCCAATTTTGCCCGTAGTCCAATCTTCATTATTGACGCCGCATTTTCGTACCATTTCTCCGCATCGAAGTTTTTGATCTGACGACCCAGCTTCTTCTGCTGCGATGGTTTGAATGTTGACATTATTAATTGATATGTTTCCATGTCGTTGAAGAACCGCGCCTTTTCGCTTTGATACCATTGTTCCACGCAATTGTACTTGACACCGTTGATCAATATCCGTCCCACATTGAAGTTGCTGAACACGCTCCATCCCGATCGAAATAAGACGAGTGGTGTTCCGTCGGTTGCTGTACAATATTTGGTATGTTCCATGTTATTTAATAGTATATTACTATTTAATAATGTTAGCTAATATATTGCTACTATTTAATAAAAACCAGAGAGCGATTAAATAAAACACGACCGTTCCTGAAGAAAGCAAAACTAAGACTGATCAGCTTTTGAAAATACACATCTTTATATAGTTGTATGCTCGATTTTGATTGGTTCTTTTTAAGAATAAAGTGTTCTCCATTTAGTCTTATGTTCCACAGCTCTGCTTTTTCTCCCCCTCCCAAATGCTGATAGGGGTACACTGCCCAGTAGCGTTTCAAATTTTTCAGAATCAAGAGGTCGAGGGGGTGAAAAGTTAACATCTGATACAAAGTACTTGACCAAATCAAATATGTTGGAACCAACAGTTTTATCTGGGTAAATCACTTGGTTGTTATCATTCAACTTTAAATCTTTTATATTGTTTAACATTAATTTAGCTTTATTTCGTAAATTTTTAGGAAACATTAGCGATAAGTCTGGTTTTTCTTTGCTTTCGTAAACAGTTACTTCATTTCTAACTGGTACTTTATCCTGCAGCCCACCATTTTTCATGACATCTAGCCAACTTACTGGTACCACCGCCATTTTACGTGCCATAATGTTTATTAAAGTAATTAATCAAATACTTTACAACAGTAGGTTTAAGCAACTTTTTCTTTCTTGAAACCGAAATGCGTTTACTTGCAATGCTTTTAAGACCTTTACGTTTGGTTTGGGTGTTTAGTACTATGTTATATGCAATCTCCGCAAATGCGTGAAGTAGAGATAGAGGTGCAACTTTGATAACAGCTGAAACAACTTTAGAAGATGATCCACCAAGAAACTTTAACGCTGGTAAATTACGTTCAATATTTCGAGACATAATGCGAATTATATTATGAAGAAATCCTTTTTAAGAGTATACAAACAACTGTTCATCGTCAGGGAATATATTCTGTCGTACCCTTAGTACACTCTCTGTAGCTGGTTTCAAATCAAGAAACAAGTACCCAAACGGTTCTTTCGTTGCTTGCTCAAATGCGCTTGATAGAAAGTTTGGTTTTGAAGGCCACATTTGCCTTCCCAAGGTATGTATCATTGACTGATCTCGAAAGTTGGGAAACAACACCATATACTGAGCATTGCGGGTGATTGTTCGCATATACTTGCCTTCATGGTACAAGTTTTGGGTTACAAATATCGTACTGAGCTTGTTGTGACGCATGCGAGAAAACGCTGCTGCAAGCTTTTTATCATTTGCTGCCTCAATCATTAAGTCATCCAGTACACAGATTGTGTGCCCATTAGATGAGGGAAACTCTGTGGGTATACCTTCGTATAGTTCTAAATTTGGTATCTCGTTCATCATATTACTATAAATATCCTGAAAAATGCTATAACAGTATAAAATTTTATCTATCTTTTCATCAAATAGCCCATGTTTAAATAATCGATATATCCATCTAGTTTTTCCACTCCCGGTTTGACCACTTACTACACACGTGAACGGTAATTCCAAAGGTAATAGTACGCTATCAGTATCACAACTTTGAACGTCAACGTGAGAAACCGGTGGTAAATTTTGCGGTTGAGCTGTACAAGTTTTCTTATGTCTATGCAAATGCTGACGAGTAGTGTAAGCACGATTACAGTTGACACATACATGTTCCATAATTATCGGAGATTATACATGATAAACCCTTTTTAAGAACTTTGTACCCATATTCTGTACCCCTGTAACCCTATTATGCACTATTACGGGTACGCATTGTAGCTCTGTGGGTACGCTTTGTACCCCTATTCTGTACCCCTACAAGTATGTTTGAACCCATATGGTTACACTGTATACTCATATTCTGTACCCATCTAGGTGTGTTTTGTATCCCCGTGTACCCATGTTCTGCAGCTCTACGGCTACGTTCTGTACCCTTAAATAGGTCGCAAATCGCGTTCATGTACCCATGAGTTCATTGATTTGGGGTACCCCAACCACTTGACTAGGTATTCTATCCCTTTCTTAGTCTTGCGTCTACGTATTATTTTTTCAATCTTATATGTATCGTCTGTAACATAAACTTTCTGCAGCTCTTGCGCATAAAATTTACCGAGTATAACTTCATTGTTAGCATCAATAATTTGATATACCGGTGGGTTATGAGGAAACTGCTCATTGACTGTAAATACTTCTCGTGACCACAATTGATTAAACCCACGCTCGAAAGGTAAACGCTCTTTAGAAATGCGCACAACGTCACCAAGTTGAAATTTATATCGAACTTCAATATCTCGAGCTGGAAATAGCTTTTCACGTATTTTATCTTCATCGTCTAAAGTGATCCCTGAAGGAATAAATCCATAACTATTTTCGGTGTTGTTATATGTTTTCACAATACTTTGCAAATCATCTATATACCGCTTAGTGTTTTTCGCCGTCAGAAACTTGTAAATTTTCCCCTTCAGAGTACGTATGAATCGTTCTGCCATACTTGCCTTAGTCTCCTTATTCTTTGCGGTGTATACATTAATACCTTTACTTCTACAATAGTCATAAACTAAACTATTTACAAACTCTTTACCGTTATCAGTTTGAAAGTTATCGGGTTTTGCTTCTTCAAACACTGATTTGAGAGCTGTTAGAACGGTATTTGCTGCTTTGTTCTTTACGGGAACCACCCATGCGTACTTTGAAAAACAATCAATCACAACAAGCAAGTACTTGTAACCATCGTTGTGTTTTCCTAGACTGGAAATATCTGCTAAATCTGCTTGAAAAAGATCACGCAATCCTTTCACAACTGTGCGTCGTCGCTTGAACCTAAGTCTTCGGGGTTTGTGTAGAGTATAAGTTTCTTGTGCTCGTAACCAATCCTGCACTTGTCTTAACTTAACATCAACTCCACGCTTTCTCGCCTCAATGTATAGTCTAGGTGCAGTAGAGAATCCAGCAACGTTAGTGGGGTCGTAATAAATAGATTTAAGCTTATCCATTGCAACTGAATGTTATAAAACAGTAGTAGCTTTTAAGACATTCCTGCATGTTTAACACCTTCCAGTGCGCAGGTTGTCTATATCAGCTCCGAGTAATTTAACGCGGACACAGAAGTTCACGATAATCGTTTATTTAAAAAGCAACATAATACAACAAAATAATACATTATAATATCATATAACATACAGTACATCGAACAATACACACTACTAAATGTCCAAATGTTCCTTATGCATTTCCTCCAAAAGTTTAGCAAATTCAATGTCTCTATGTCCATATGCGTATGAAGTTATTCCATCGTTCGTGATATATCGTTTGTCATCATATGCTGATAGACTGATCTTATTGATAGTCACCGTATTCAATATATGCTTTGTAGATCCAATCATATTCATTTTGTGTCGCATCGTATCACTGTTTAATAAAGTGTCCACATAGTTCTGATGTTTAATCTCTTTCTTGACTACCACCTTCTTAATACCCTTTGCCCGTTTCTTTTCGACATCCACGCATTTGATACTATACATCTTTGACCGCAACCCCACAAACTCTTCAATAGCCACACCTGCTGTCTCGTCCTTCATCTTACCCAACACCTTTTTGTTAACTGTTGAGTAAAGTGGGTGTCCCGTTGGGTAATCACTAGTGTCGAAGAAAGTCGCGTTGTTTTCCATGTCTGTGTAGATATCATCGGTGCTAACTTCATAGCATAATGAGTCGGTATCTGTGAAGAGAAGTCGACATTGGTTGCCGTAGAATGCCTTCATATAGTTGTAATGAAATTTATACATGAGAGTCTTTGATAGGTCCAGAACGGTGAAGCCTATGTAAATTGGTTTACACAAGTTGACCGTCTTGCGGTGCATTTTGACTGCTACTAGATTCTCATTGAAAATAGATGACATTGAGTACCTGGGGTTTGCGACTAACTTTGTGTATTTTTTCTCATCGGTTACCAGATGTACATCGACATATCCCCTAACGTTCTCCATTGTCTTGCCAAACACTGCATTGTTTAAAAGTTTATATAAGTCTTTCTCAAAATCGCTTGTTGCTACCTTCCTCATCTCCGTGTTGAATGTGATGTATCGCTCCATCCACGCCCATTGAAAGAAGGAGACGACCCGGTGCACCTTTGTGAGTTTCATGCCGAGACGTAAGTATTGTTGGAGATTTCGAATGTGAAGTTTGTAGTGCTGCTTGTCATTAAGATTGGGTACCAACTTTGTGATCGCTGCATTTGATACGTTGAGTGTTTGCTTAATGTCTACGCAATACGACGATAACATATTATCAGTGATTTTCATCCGCTCGGGTGCGAGGGGGTAGTCGTTGTGAAGATCATGGAGTCGCTCGGGGTACTCCAGATCGACCTCTAACACGTATCCTGTGTCACCATTGGTATCGACCGTATTCCAATCGATTGCATCAATGTCTTCGTTTGACATCCATTTGAATGTATGACACGGTAACTTCTGCACCATCGACCAACCGTATAAATTGTTTGCGTCGAGGTACATAATGTATTTGTTGGGTTGGGTCTCACTATATCCATCGACGTATGGGTTATTCGCCTTTGAATATCGGTGGGAGATGACTGACACACCACCCCGTATACCGTCTTCGAAGAACGCGTACATATCTGCATCGCTGATCAAGTCGAGCTGGACGTCGCTGTACTTGAGACATGCATCCCACGCGAAACTTGGAAGGGTGATGTAATGAACGGGGTCCAACTGGTATTTGTCGAGTGCGAATCTTCGAAAGTTTTCAAAAACATCGCATAACAATAAGACATCGGTTTTGAGGTAGATATCGTGGTATTCTCCCATGTTTTGAATGCCAAATTCAACCCAAACTGCTTGCGCGTGCTTGTAGTCTTCGTAGCTAATACTATCCTTGCTAAGAGATGAATAAAATGCCGACTGAGGAGGTAATTCTGTTTCGCTAAATCGCTGCATGCTATCCATGTACTCGTACGGGTATACTCCTTTGCGCAACATGAGATCCACTTTGTCACCAAAAGTATTCCTCATCGCTACGAATGCGTCAATATCTTTTTTCTTTAAATTGTCTGTGAGAGTTTGTAGAGACGAGGGAAGAAATTGAATTGTATCGATAAATCTAATCTTCCACCCAACCTCGTCCTCATCATCGGTGTCGTCATTGCCCAATATGAAATCCGCACCTTCCATCTCTTCATCCCAACACTCATCGTTATCGTCTTCTTCACAATCTGCTTCACTCAAAATGAATGGGTTGCTGCTATCTTTGCCACTACAACTTTGTCGCTTCTTTGATTTGCGTTTGATAGAAAATGTCATGTAATCTTCCATCCCCTTCGCGATACATTCGATTTCGAGTCCTTGTTCTTTGCACACCTCACCGAGTTGTTGCATGATGAGATGACCATCGTATCGTCGTAGATTGTGAAACATGACGGTGACATCTCGACTGAGTCGGTATCCGATGTTGCACTTTAGATGCGCTGCACCTCGGTATCGTTCGCATAAGTGACAATGATCTTTTGCCTTGTCTTCTTTCTTCAACCATCTACCACACAAATAACACGAAGTTGCGTTCTTGTGAGTGACACTATCCGCATCCGTCATGACCATTGATTTTTGACAATCCATGTGTTTTTCTTGGAACGATGTTGATAGTTCGATGATATTATGTAGAAACGTCTTCACTACGACTTCTCCTCTGTAGACAACTGGTTCTCCAATCTCCATCTTGTCGCTACAACATCCAAATGTTTCCACGAGACCGTAGCCGCATGGTGTATGACGCTGATACTGATTGGTATAAGATGATGTGGGTGGGGGTTCGCTGGTGTCCATTTTTTGAAGTATGCACTCAAAGTCTGCGTAAATGACGTACGGTGCGCGTTGCATCCGATGTAGATTATGGAATTCGAGTGTTGAGTTAGGTGGGGGAACTTCGACACGCGAAGGTTGATCGTTGCGACATCGGTGAATATGTTCATTACGTTGTTCCTCGCTGTAGCAAGGTATGAGACATTTGCTACAAAAATACTTTCTTCGATGATCCTGTCTTTGATCGAATAAGAGAGCATCTAAGCTCCGTACCAAACAATAATGATTATTGTATAGTAGAAGGTGCACGTATTTTTCGTGTTGAGTCTTTGATATAAATAGTGGGAATATAACGTCATCGTCCTCTAAACCATAGACGTTAATTGCAATGTTGTTCTGCCGCTCGAATCGAAGGACATCTTGAAGTGTTACTGGGTACGTGATTCCATCCATGTTAAGATTGTCCATATATTTTTGATAGTTGTTGACACGCTCCGGGTGCTGCTTTCGATCCATTGGATGTAAAGATGCCAATATTGACCATAGAAAACATTTGTTGTCGTTGTTTTGAACGTTGAGTACCGCATGTTTATTTCGAATCGACTGCGGTAAATCCTTGTACGATGATCCTCGCAGCGGTCGGTAAATGCTCATATGCACATCTGCGTGCCGCACCTCTTGAAGAACCCAACCGGAACCGCGTGCTTCGAATTCCTCGAACTTTTTCACCAATTCGCTGAAGACGTCGGTAACTTCGTTGGAAACATTGGAGCCTGGAAGAATGATCCGCGCTTTACAGCTAAAATGAGCCGTAAGTTCTGAACCATCCAATTTTTGTAGTGTGCACTCGACATCAATCCATAATTTGATGCCTCGACCTCGTTCTTGATGTACTAACTTTTCCGTTGTTGAACGCGAATCCTTGAGGAACACGTTGAGGTCCTTGACGACACGTTTTGGTACAATGTAGTAGCTCCGAACATATCCTTTGAGAGCTTTGATCCATTGATGTAGATTGACGGTGTCTGTTTCATCCACGAACATTGACTGCTGCTTGCAACCATTCGTCATCACCATTAGATCGTCTTCGATGCGTCTCGCTTTGAATGATGATCCACCCTCCACGTTGCCAATTGAACGCTTGATCGTTGCTTTGGGTGGTGGACCACCACATGCACCATTTGTTTGTTGTCCATGCCACCGCTTGATGTGTCGAGTGAGTGCATCCTTGCGACTAAACCTCTTTTTACATTGATCACATTTAATATCCATCGCTTCGTGAACGGTATTGAAATGACGAGCCATATGATCACGTCGCGTGAACTTCATATTACATACGTTGCATACGAATGCCATTGCTTTTAAGAAATTATTACCGCGTATTAATGATAAATCTGAAAATAGATCGCGTTAAACACAACCAATCTTGACGAAAGCAAACCTAAGAATGAACATATTTTAATATTCACGCTCTTATATACCCTCATGAAGTACCACCCGCTGGTCGGTGAATATGCAAAACCACGCGCTGGCAGGGATGAAATGTTTATATATACCAGTGTATTTCAATTTATTAAATCAGTTTACACTTTCATTCGTTGCGAACGGTCGCTTATGTTTCTCCACTTCAGTAAACACCTTGTACATGGTCATACTGGTCACGTTGCCAGTGGAAATTCACGTCTCATCAACGATTACAAAGCAAATATCTACGAAACGGTGTACAACGGCGATGATCACTTCAAGCGACACGATAATCGGGTGGAGCACTTCAAAACATTCAACAAAGTCATTGGCTATCGAGGATGGACGGGTGAACCAGGCTACATACTATGTGTGGTGACAGAAGGCAATGTAGTCATAACGGCATTCGTCTACGACCACCCAGTTCATGCACGGCGACGAAAATATCAATTGGTGCATCAATATGGTGCTAAACGGGAATAAATGAAGATAATATTAATATTATAAAAATATATACTTATATATGTTAATATTTATATTTTATATGTTGCGTGTATATGTATATATTATACTTCATTTGTATTATTATGTAATTTTCTCAACAAAAAAAAAACAAAATTACACGTTTGGTGAGGTGCCAAAATGTCGAAAACACTACTACGCCCTTACGGGTGTGTTAAAACGTCGAAAACACTATCATGCCCTTACGGATGTGTTAAAATATCGAAAATACTATTATACCCTTACGGGTGTGTTAAAATGTCGAAAATACTATCATGCCCTTACGGGTGTGCTAAAATGCCCGAAAATACTATTATACCCTTACAGATGTGTTAAAATGTCGAAAACACTATTACACCGTTACGGGGTGTTAAAATGTCGAACACACTACTACACCCTTACGGGTGTGTTAAACGCTTCACTGTGCGACAAACTAGAGACAAAGCGGACTCAAGTTATCTATGCCCCATAAATACGTAAACATTGCTATTTTCAAAAAATTTTTAAGCACCTTTTACAAAGCCAAATTTAGTAGCTAGGTAAAAGACACTCTTATATGCATGAAATTTATGCTGTTATAACTGGAATGATGTTTTACGAGTATAAATATCACAAATTCTTTTGCGATTTTCCATTGTCGTCATACATTTCTGGCTTTTAGAGCAGATTCCGGCCCTTGTCACAATGTATCAGCATCGCTTAACTACTAGCTAAATATATTTGTAGGGTCTGACTTGGCCCAACAAATGTCACACTGGCTGACCGCAGCTAGCCAAGCATAGCTTTAGAGGCGCGGCAGACAGTGACAAAATCCGGCAATGCTGTACACAGCTTAAGGTAAATGTTGCATAAGCCGGATCTTACGGTGTACATCGCGATAACCATGAATCATTTTTATAATTGTTGTTCAAGTTCAAAATTTTCGTGCTAACATTTCGAATTATTTCATCTGTCAAGTATCAATTGATATAATCCGACATATCTTTATATAATACGCTGGTCCAATGGTTTCTCTCCCAAAAGCACGGAGTAGGGTGGCGTTGAACCTTATTACATCAACAAGGCCCAAGTAATGCTTCAAACCTGAAAAAAATGCGAAGACAATTGTGCAAAGTTGGAAGTCGAGATTAATAAGGTGTCGAGTTATAGATTAAAAATTTTAATTTCATTAGGTCGGAATTTAACACTGCCCCATGGGTGTGAAATTACTCTCGTAAGCATAAACTCGGATCAAAGGTCGGACGACAAAATCGCTCATATGAAAACAGGACCACATGCATGGCTTACGGTTTGATCATATAGCAGCAGAAATCCTGAAATTTCAGAAAAATAGTGTATTTTATTAAATTTGTTAAGCTTTACTGAATTTCAAACTACCTTAAGAAAATGGATTTGAGTAATTCCTTGTGGCTTGTATTCTCTCAGGATTTAACACGAATGAATTCTCAGAGTCTGTTATGACCTGCGACCTACGAATAACTTTTCGTGCGCATAGAGCTACTCACGGACAAATCTACAAAATGGGTATGTATGAACGAGATTACAAAGTGGATGTCGTGAACGTTACTGATTGACAGTGGTAGGCGCGGTGCTGTCGTAATCGTGTCTAACAATCTGACCGTTTATCCAGTATTGTCGATTTTGTAGTAACCCCAGTGCATAGCTGATTCTACCGCTTAGGTTTTGAACAGGATTCTTTCAGCAAAAATAAAGCTTTTCTTTTATGTCGCCCGTAATTTTCCCTTATGGTACCCACTGTTGAGTCGCCCCCCCCACTTTCGAATAACGTTCTGCGCACATGCCAAATTTATCTTAATACAGAGTATTGTGCCGTCCTATTCCCGTTCCTAAATATCAAATATTTCGTTATCATTTATTCCTGTTTTTTTTTTAAATTGCGTCTTTTCTTATCCTATATATTTTTAGTCCTAAATCAGTGCCGAATCCCGCATTTCACATTCTGAGGGATGGCTAGGCGCCGCACCGTCTGAAGCTCAGCCGAGTGAACCCTTTTTGAATGCACAAGGCGTGCAAAATAATTTGCTCGAAAATAAACAAAAATCGAGGATAAATAGAAAAAAATTGTACAAAATTAGCCGATATTGTGGCAAATTGACAAAAATTGGGCGGAAAATAGAAAAAAATTTTCATAAATTTTGAAGCCGCTTTGACGAATCTGTCCTTTGCTGACTAGCTGATCCGGTCCTGAAGTTGACTGCCCGTCTGCCTCAAGCACTCGCTATCCCCCTGGGACTTCACATTACGTGAGTTTATGATGATTAAGAAGATGAATATATTAACAAATATTTATGAAACCGCAAAGCTAAATGAATTTAAGCGATCTATCATCTCAGTCTAATGATCTTGAGTACTCAAAAGCGTTCGACTCTGTCGATCACGGTCAGCTATGGTCGGCTCTCCGTAGTGTCGGTGTCCCGTCGCATTTGGTGTGGCTCGTCAATCGGTTGTATGATAAGGCCGCTGGAATGATTCGGTGGCGCGGCGAAAACTCTGAGGAGTTTAGGTTGGAGAAGGGTGTTCGGCAAGGATGTGTGGCGTCTCCGCTTATGTACAACGTGTGTGGCGAAATCATCATCCGGGCGGTTGGGGCGAAGGTTGAGGCCAAGGACAATCGGATGGGAAGCGAGGTTAGCGGTCGGCCAGTATGGAATCTCAGGTATGCAGATGATACCACCCTCATCGAGAGCTTATTATTCGGGTTGCACATTAACACGCGTAAAACTAACTTACTGAAGATTGGTCCGGACCCGGGAGTCGAGGTTGGAGGCGAGGTTGTGACGGCCTCAGAGTACGTGAAATATCTGGGCTCGCTTTTAAATGCTTCAGGCAGCAGCGAGCAAGACATTCGCGCTCGAATTGCAATGGGCCGAAAGGCATGTGTCGACCTGTACCCGGTATGGAAGTCAGCGATTGGAATCAAGCTCAAAGTGCGGCTAGTTAGGCGCGCTGGGGTGGTCTGTCGTGCTCTTTGGTTCCGAGAGTTGGACTATGAAGGCCGATTTGTGTAGAAAGCTGAGCGCGTTTGAGATGTGGGTGTGACGCAAGAAGTTGCGGATCAGCTGGAGGAAGAAACGGACTAACGAGTACGTGCGCGGTGCGGCGGGGGTGTTGCTGGAGCAAGGGCTGCTCGAGCAGGTCAAAAGGCGGAAAATTCGGAAGTACCGTCATTGGAAACGGAGGCCTGGAAGTGTTGTGCTGGCAACTGTCGAGGGTTAAGTTGAGGGTGTCGGCAAGGTTGGCGCAAGGAGACGTGGCTGGATCGATGATATCCGTGAGTGGAGGGCTGGGTTGGAACCGACGAAGAGAGCTGCGCTGGATCGACGAGCGCCTGGCGGGCCAGTTCTGGCCTAAAGCGAACAACGACGATGACTATCTTGGGCACCTATACATATGTCATTGGGAGAGACCTGACCCATGGATTCCTCCGTTGTCCCAAATATTGCTTTTTTCCTAAGTATTACTATATATATTCTTAATTTCCCTACTAAATATTTTCTGAAAAACTCAGTGGTGTATTTTTTATATGAGCAAGCATAGCTAGTAGCCTTTAACATTTATCATGTTTAGGATTGAAGTTATTTATCTTAAAAAACCGGAAACCCTAATGTGGGGGGTATCCCAGCCTACACAAAGGGTTTCCGGGTCTAAGCCTACCCAAATGTGTTAAAAATAACCCGAAACCCTAGCCGAAACCAAAATCGGGTTTTTCAAAAATTTTATTTTTATATGGTTCCTATCCAGTAAGTTTTAATCTTGGATTTTATTTGATTTTGTTTCTAATTAATTTGCATATTTTCGATTAATTGGTTCCATTAGCTAACGTGTTTTGGTAGGAGCTTTAGTTTATCTTGTCAGTCTTACGAATACGTTGGAGTAGTACGGCGGATGCATATGTTGAATGCGGATTAAGTGTTTTAATTAATATATAGCTTTTGGTTATTTAGCTACCACTTGTTGCGGTAGTTATTTCTATTTGTGGCTGTGTTCCGATAGGACTTTGGATGTTACGAATTTAGTTTGGATATTTTCGGGATTATTGATGTTCAATGACTTTGGGAGTAGAATAATTGCTATTAGAATTACGCGTGGCGTTACAGTGTAGGGAGATTGTTAATTTTAACCAGGATCATGGAAGGTGCACTGGCCAAGTTTCATTGTAAGACATCTATGAACTTCCATAATCGGTTTTTTGTCAAACAAACAAAAGGTTTATTGCTGAAAAGATTGTAACATCATAGGCGATAATTAAGCAAGAAATGATGTAAATTTTATTTAAGTGCTCAATTCCGTAACAAACAAAACAAGATGAAAAAAGGGGTAAACCTATAAAATTCATCTATCTTAGTCAAGGTTGCGATCGAACTTTAGGTACCTTGACAAGTCTACGAACCGTAACATTTTGCGAAAAGCATTAATATTCATAGCATGAATAAGCGAAACTGTGTTGACTCTATCAGGCAGATTATTCCAGATAGGCCTGACACGATGGAAAAAAACTGTTTTTAATATATCTATGGTAATGTTGAATATTCAAGCGTAAGTCATGGCCTCTTGTACTAGTAACTGTAGACTGCGTAACAAAATCATTTCGATCTAAACCACAATCACCATGATATAGGTACTTTATAAAACAGAACCAGGTCTTGTGATAGCTTGTTGCAACTTATGTAGTTTTAGACAAAATAGGGTTACTTTTAGTTATTTTACTATATATTTTAACGTCATCCTCAAAGATTTTAATACAAACGTTTGTCGCAGTAACGGTGCTATTTTTATCATTTATAAAAACTGTGAATAGAAATGGCTCTAACACGGAACCTTGCGACACACCAGAAGACACAGCTAAGTAAGTAGAAAAATCAGAACCAATTTTAACTGTTTGTCGTCGTGCATGCAAAAAAGCAGAAATCCAGGAATATAACAATCCAGGAATACCATAATACATCAATTTAACTAAAAGTTTATTATGAACAAATGCCTTGCTAAAATCAATATAAATAACATCAACACCAATATTATCAGCACTATCAATAAAAGACGCATAATCATGGACAGTAGACAGTAATTGTGTACAAGTTGATTTTTAGGAATAAGACCATGTTGCTTTTTACTCGTAAAACCATGTGTGGTCATAAACTTGGTCATGTACTGTTTAATAACTGATTCTATCACTTTACAACACACTGAAGTCAAAGAAATTGGGCGATAATTTTTAACGTCGGAGGACCCACTTTTTTATATATTGGTACCACATCCGCGGAAAGCCAGTCTGCTGGAAGTTTAGACTGTAAATAAGAAGCCTTAAAAATTAATGAAAGGGGATAAAGACAATGATTTAAGAACAAAGCAACATATACCGTCTGGAGAATGGCTTGTCTTAGAAGGCAATTTAGACAGTAGTTTTTCAATAAGATGGGCTTCAAATGCATCAAAAAAAATCAGTATATACATCATGAACATTAGAAACAATAGCGGTATTAAGGTTATCAACAGTAAAAACAGAGCTGAAATAATCATTAAACAAGTTGGCTTTAGCCACATCAGCCGTTACAAAATCACCACCGCTATCACCAATTGGGAGAGAACCAGACTTAGTAGAAAGCTTTGTGTTAACAAATTTATAAATTGATTTTGAACGATGCAAATACCTGCGTTCCCTATTTCTATTAAAAGATACAATAAGTTTAGAACACCTATGCGACTGTATTTTATAAGGAGAATAATTTCCACTGCGCGGCCCTAAGCTCCAGTAAAACCTTTTAAGCTTCATTGCGTTGTGAATATAAGCCGGGAATGTGCCACGTTTGGTGTTTGTGCGAAATCTAACCTTAGGGACATACTTATTAATTAAAATTACAATGATACTCTTAAAAATATTCCACATGTCATCGACTGAATCAGTCGAACCAAAAAGCAAATTCCAATCTAAATAGTCACCTTATAGTCACCTTCGTCCCCCGTCAGACCGGTTGTTGTTGCATTGCCACACGAGGAAGTATATCACCAAGCTTGATAGACCGGTCTTGATCACAGGGGCGATTCAGCCTCGTATTGACGACGCCAGATCATATCGGAAAAGCAATATAAAAGCAAATTACAATGGTAAACAGCTGGACGCATGCAACCGGCACTTGAACGAAGACAATGACGGGACATTGACCACGTTTTTGGGTAAGCTGTTCCAAACCCTGACAACTCTGTGTGAAAAAAAATTTCGCCGAAGTTCGAGATGGGGAATATCGAGAGTTTCCAATTTCATATTGTGTCCCCTGGTAAGTGCATACCCATGAGTGAAGTTTGCAGTGTCTAGTGCAACATCGCCATGTAACAGCTTGTATACTAAAATGAGATCGCTACGTATTCGACGTGTGGCAAGAGTTTGGAGACCCAGAAAACGAAGTCGTTCGTGATAATCGAGATTGCGGATTGCCGGCAGCAGTTTAGTAGCCACTCGTTGAACGCGCTCAAGCATCACAATGTCCCTTTCCAGGTATGGGCACCAAACATTTATTGCATACTCAACATGAGGTCTGATGAGCGATCTATACAATTGTAACCAGATTTGTTTTGTCCAATGATGTATTGTACGCCGTAGCAGATACACAACACGGATTGCCCTTTTCGCAACCATACTGCAATGGTCAGAAAATTTCATATTACTGCATACAAGCACTCCTAGATCCATCTCCTGATCGGTAATTTGTAGAATATTACCAGCCAGAGAATATACAACTCTAGGGTTATCGAAACCGCAGTGCATCACATGACTTTTGTCACTATTCACAGTCATCAACCAGTCATTGCAGAAGAGTAACATACCATCCAAATCAAACTGAAGGGCGTCAAATCCAATATCAGGCAGTTTTCGGGTAGTTCTGCGAGCTAGGCGAATATCGTCAGGAAATTTATATATAGCACTCGACACATATATATTCATCAATATCATTCATCAATATCATTTACGTAGACCAAGAATAACAGTGGACCTAACACTGAGCCCTGTGGGACTCCACTCGTCACAGTTTCCCAATCGCTGTTGGCACCATTAACACTGACAAATTGGCGACGTCCTTTTAAATAGCTTTTAAACCAATCAAGCAACGTACCACAGACACCGTACAGTTCAAGTTTATACAACAGTACATCATGATTAACTTTATCGAACGGCTTACAGAAGTCAATATAAACGACGTCCAACCAGTCTCCAGAGTCAATTATTTTAGTTGCGAAATTTAAGCATTCTAGTAGTTGCGTTGTCGTAGATTTATGTGCTACAAAGCCGTGTTGTGAAGAGTATATGAGTTTCTTCTCTGTAAGAAAGTCAATTAGCTTGTTTCTAACTAACAATTCCAGAACTTTGCTAATAGCTGGAGTTAAACTAATAGGGCGATAATTGTTACACACGGAACGTGTCACGTGAACGGAACGTGAAATAAATCAAAATATTAGACATAGCGATGTAATTACCTTTTTTATAATTCAAACTGTAAAAATCACCGCCAGAACATTTGGTATATACCACACAACGTAAAACTGACTGAATCATGATCACTACGTATTAGAGAAACCCGCTGTAACGCTTACAGAACTAAAACTGACCGGATGGTTGGTTAGTATGATAGCTAAAAACGCATTTCCGCGAGTAGGAGAATTAACCAGTTGAGAAAAACCATTGCTAACAACAGTATCATTGAAAAATGAATATAGGTTGCCACTAGGAAAACTATAACTATGCCAGTTATAAAGCGGCATGTTGAAATAACCCAGAACTGAAAAGATAAAACTTCCCTCAGACAGAAAAGACAAACAGTTGTAAATCAGCAACATATTGTCAACATCCTGATTAGGAGGTCTATAAATACAAACAATATGATGTAGCGAATCAAAATGTAAATCAATAACAACAATTTTTAAGTGGCTAAAAATGTCGGGTAATTGATACAAAGAACAATTAACATCAGATTTAACAAACACAGCAACTCCTTCACCACGATTATTATATCTGTCTTTACGAAGTACTTTATAACCAGGACATTGTAATTACATTATCCGGATAATTGTCATTTAGCCAAGTTTCTTCTTCTTCTTCTTCTCAAAGCCGCGATCTATTGACCATAGGCCACGCCAGATTTGAGTCTAGCGCATGCGCGGAGAAAGCGGATAACATTGGCTGGCTCATCAAACAGCACTGTTTCAGACTTCACGGGTAGATATAGGTGTCGAACACTGTCGCCAATGGGACAGTCCCACAGTGCATGGTTTAGGTCATCCATCTCGTGGTTGCAGACTGAGCATCTTGGGTTTGGTGCTTTCCGAATGTGATGTAGGTACCAATTGAGGATTGGCGACTTTTCACCACATCTGAGCTGTGCCAAAATTCTCCGTTCCCGTCTTGACAAATTGACTTCTTTATCTCTGTTGGGTGGAGGTCGGATGCCGGCTCTCATCAGTTCGGCTGCCAACTTGTTTCGGTGTATGCGTTTGATGGTAGTTTTAGCCGTCTCGAAGTCGATTGGGGCATCTGATTGATCCATTCTGTTCCCTTCTCCAGCAAGTTTGTCGGCTTCTTCGTTGCCTTCTATGCCAGCATGGCCAGGGATCCATTGGACAATAACTTTCTTGACCCTATTGCGCACTTCTGATATTGAAGTCCAGAGATTCTCGAAACTCTTGGTTTTGATTGAGATGATTCCTCCATTGAGGTTCATGACTAGAGATTGCGAGTCGGTCAAGATCCATATGACATCCGTGGTTTGCAGTGGCAGGCTTCTCAGTTCGTACAGTCCCTTTGTCATTGCAGTTTGCTCGGCGTTGTAGCTGGACGTAAACCGGCCTGCCGGAAAGCTAAGCCTAATCTCACGGTCCTCCATTTTGATGTAGATACCGGCGCCTCCATTTTCGGATGATTCAATTGCTGATCCATCGGTAAACATTGTAATGGTAGGCGGATCTAAGATACTCAGCGTCGCTTCTGCAGCTTGCTTTCTGGTTTCAGGAGTGTCTGTTTTGCGTGCCTCAATCGCTAGTTGACAATTTGTTTCAAGGTTACTCGGTCTTCTCCATGGGCATATGTTTGGCAGCACGAGTTCTTCTCTTGGCAGTGATTCTAGACCTGTATCGGTTGCGATTGATTTGCCCGTTTCACGCCACGATCGTACTGATTTCAGCCTTTCATTTATAGAGCTTTCTGCTGCGGTAGGCAAGGGGTTCGACAGTGGCAGTCTTTTAGCTTTTTCGTATGCAGTGGTGGCTAAGATAGCCTTCCGGTCTCGAAGCGGGACAAGGCCAGCCTCATTGAGCGTCTTCTTCTCACTTGAACCTGCACACGGTCCAGCTATGATTCTTGCACCGGCTGTTTGTTCCCGTTGCAGTTGCTTCATGGATGTTTCGGTAGCCAGTGGCATCCATGCACCGCCTGCATATTCGATTGCGCTTTGTATGTAGGCCAAGAACACCGCTTTTAGATCTTCTTTAGCGCTTCCATAGGACTTTCCCGCGATTGCCTTCATGGCGGAGAGTTTGCCTCGGACTTTCTTCTTCATTAGGGCCACGTGTTTGGTAAACGACAGCGTTCTGTCGAAGGTGATCCCAAGGAATTTTGGGCTATCCGTGACAGTGACTCTGGATCCATCCAAGTAGCATACGTTGGGTTTATGGCTCGCTTCCTTATTATTTTTTGTGAAATAACAAACTTCGGTCTTTTCTTTGCTGATTGTCATTTTCCATCTTTTGGCCCACTTTTCCAGTACATGTACCGCCTCTTGCATTCTCTTGGCCGCATGATTCTTGTTTTCATCTCTCGTGATAAGCGCGACATCATCAGCGAAAAGACTGACCTCCACTTTGGGGGGTAGTTCGTCGGCAATGTCGTTGATGAAACACAGGAACAATGAAGGCGATAACACCGTACCTTGAGGGACACCGCCATGGAATGGCCTGTAGCTCGAATCAGCGTATTCGTACTCGACCTTTGCTTTCCGCCCTCTGAGGAAGCTCTTTATGCATCGGTACATACATCGTGGCATCTTCATGTTCTCCAGTTTCTGTAGCAGACCTGCGTGCCATACCGTATCGAAAGCTCTGCTGAAATCTACAAGTAGCATCACTGACTTCTCCTTGTTCTGAAATCCATCGGCTATGTACTGCGTGATTCGTTGTACTTGTTGCTCCGTACTCCGCAGTGATCGGAATCCATTCTGGTTCGGGCTGAGCTTGTTCGATGATTCTAGCCAAAAGGACAGTCTGGTTTTCAGCATTCTTTCGAACACTTTACATACGCAGCTTGTCAGGCTTATCGGTCTGTACGAACCGAGCTCCGCTGGATCCTTTCCGGCTTTGAGTAACGGTTTGATTGTTGCAACTTTCCAGTCGGTTGGCATGAAACCGCCAGTCAGGACTTTGTTGAACAGCAGAAGTAATGTGATCTTGCCATTTTCAGATATGTTCGCAAGCATTAGGTTATGTATTCCATCAGCTCCAGGGGCGCTGTTCGGCTTTAGTTTCGAAAGAGCATGCTCAAGTTCGTTTGCCATGAAAGGCTCGCAGTATACACATCCAGCGCACTTTCCGCGGATCTTTTGTAGCTTGCGTAGAGCTGGCCTATCTTCCTTAGCGCACTTCACATTGCTTACTCCGGCGTACATTTTGCAGAAAGCGGTAGCCTTCGCTTTGCTGTCTGTGATTGTTTTCCCGGCCACCACTAACGCTTCAACGGACTTTCTTTCTTTCAAACGGCCGTTTAGCCAAGTTTCAGTGATAAAAACAATATCATATGTGTTTGAATTTAGAGTAAACGCTAAATCATCTAACTTATTACCCAAGCTGCGAGAGTTAAACAATGTACATTGAAGAAGAATACAATTAGAAACAGAGTTGTTATAACAAAAGGTAAGGTTTACCCCTCCTGACAGTTTTCCGGGATAACACCATCGAAAACAAAAGACTTATCACGGCGGCCATTGAACAATTTACAAGTGTCTGTATCATACTGACAGTCAACAAAACGAACTATCGTCTCATTCTGCACCACATATTTCGTGCACGAGTCAACTGGCTCTTTTTTGTTCAAATAGTTCACATGCTGGTGTAGTTCCCGCAAGTTCTTGCGCTCCTGCTCAGTCATCGATCGCCTGATATAAACATGACGCCACTTGTCCATTGTAGCCAGGCGTCGACTCTCCCTGATAATGCTCTGCAAGCAATGGAACTTTGCAAACACAAACTTTAGAAGCCGAGATGCCGGACGTGGATTTTACGGCGTTTTCGGGGAAGCCGACCCATACGAAAAACAGAAACAACAGAAACAGAAGCGTCGAGAGACTTACATAGTTCAGACGCTTGTTCGAAGTCTTTCCCTTCCTCTGGGAGTCCCTTTATAACGCCGCACGTTCTGTGAGTTTACTCGTCCCATAATGCCTTGACCTCCGACATCGTAACCACCTTCCCAGCGGGACCCGCATATCGAGAAGCCATTGCAGCAAAAGTGGGCCGAGTCGAGTCAACAGCATCCTGAGATTGACCGGAACCGGGAACCATAATTGAATCCAATGCAGAAATGTCCTGATCCACGTTTGCCTCCAGTCCAGAGATTCGAGACTCGCTCGCCACACCACCGTCTGTTGTCTCTCCACGGGTTGCTTTGAAAGTCTTGAACCTTTTCAAACACGTATAACAGAAAATCATGACCAACGGATTGTTTAGTAGTGTGTCCGCATCCTCAGAATAAGCCGTACATGTCAAGTGAAACCACTCATCACACAACCCGCATTAAACCCACGTAACGCCGTCCTCGCCGGATCGCAGCAAATGCCACATTTGTAGTTCGGGCCCGGAGGATTGTTGCCCTTCAGTTAGGCCTTGTCTTTGCTTGTTGGGCATTGAAGAGAATATAAGTCGTTTAGCTAGGTAATTTTGAAGTTAATTAAGCAAGCTTCTCGGTCGAAGTCTAAAGCAATCTTGTCCCCATCCAAAAAGGGGACCGATGATTTGGATTGAAACAATTTTGAATACGGACGAGGCAAGTGTCAAAATTCGAGACCTGCACCTGTCAAAATCCGTCCACCTGTCAAAATCCGAGACGTGAAGGCGCCGTTTAAACGTGTTAACGTGTTAAGTTTGAATGCATGACCTCGTAATCCATGGTCTCGTGCCAGTGAGAAAAGTCGTTCGTAGTCATAGTCGACAAGACCATGTAAAAGTTGATATGTTATAATTAAATCAGCGCGGAAGCGTCGCGTCTCTAATGTTTGCAGGGAAAGGAACCCCAGGCGATTATAGTATTCAAGCTGACCAATTCGCACAACCATCTCGTTGCTCTACGTTGGACATTTCTTAGTAGATTAATGTCACGGCGGAGATGTGGAGACCACGCCTGACAAGCGTATTCTAACTTGGGTCTAACAAGAGCTCTAAAAGCAGCAGAAATGACTGTTTATCAAGTAGACCAAAAGGGCGGGATAGCATAGAAATTACTCTGTGGCAGTCTGCTGCTAATTTACGGCAGTGTTCCGAAGGCTTCATAGTAGACGAGAGCATGAAACCAAAGATACCGTTCGTAGTCATGGGACGAGATGATATTGCTATCTAGCATGTATTGAAAAGCTGGATTATGCCGACCAAATGGAGTACCGAACATTTTGAAACATTGAAGGTCATCAACGAGTTTGTGGCCCAGGTGTCGCTGCGCATCAGATCATGTTCCAATTCAGTAAAGTCGTCAATAGAGTTATTGCGATTTATACTATGTAAAAGACACGTGTCATCAGCGAAGTGCCACACGTGACTCTTGGTGTTAGCAACGTCATTAATATAAAATAAAAACGGTGTGGGTCCTAGCACTGACCCTTGTTTAACCCGACTTCGGACTGCAACCCCACTGATTCTTGGCCTAATATACGTAGTTACAGTCTGCGTGCGATTTGCCAAAAATGCTGCAATCCAGCTAACCAAAGGGCCGCTTATTCCATGTGCACACTATTTAGCTAGTAGGCGTTTATGAGGGACTACATCAAAGGCTTTACGAAAATCTAGATGCTAACTGCAGAGTGGTAGATCGTAGTGTTCGGAATCCAAATTGCTTAGGGTTGGAAAGGCTATATATATCAGCAAAATTTGTTATAGCAGTTTTGATGATTCTTTCCATCGCTTTTGAACACGATGATTTGAGGCTGGTGGAACTAAAGTCGCCAGGGTTAGTTTTTGAGCCCTTTTTGTAAATTGTGACGATATCAGCGGTAAGCCATTGTGTAGCAATTTCAGCATTGTTGAATAATTTCGAAAACGGCCTTCATCGTTCAAGCAGAGGCTTCACGAGTCTGGTTAATTGCCATTGTATCAACCTGTGAATTGTGCTTTTCATGTCTCTGGCCTCGGCTTCACGAGGCTGAAGACTCATCCGCGACAAACACTGGCAAACATTGACGTGGGATCACAACAAACGGAGTGTATACTCAAGCTGCCAGTACCTCGCGGACGAAGGTTCTTATACAAACTCAGACCCTATGGTATTTCAGGTTTGCTCCTGATTGAATATCAGCCAAAGAGTTCGACTGCATGCGTTCTTTTCAAAGTTTCATAATGTGAAATCTGGTGTACCTCAAGGTAGCATTTTAGGGCCGCTTTTATTAATCTGTTTTATTAATGATATATATACCTGATATTATTCCGATTGTGTAAAATGTAAATTATTTGCTGTCGCCAAAATTTACACAACGGTGGGGGATAATTGGGGTGAGTATGAATTAAGTTTTGCGCTTCATGCTTTTAAGAGCTGGTGTGACGTTTGGCAGCTCAAAATGTCTGAACCTAAAACTTTTTGTCTGCATTTTGGAAACAACACAAATTTGATTAATAACTTTTGTGGACATATCATCTCTGATAAGTCTTTCGTCGGAGACCTTGGCGTTACAATGCAGTCTGATCTCAAATTTAATAGCCATTGCAATATTACTGTGGCAAACTTAACCATGAAAGAAATACCCGTGTCAATCGCCGACGAGGTCCTCAAGTCATCGTTGATCACAGGATTAAAAAACGAAATTCGAAATCGATTATGCGAGACAAAAGAAGAAACCGTCATGACATTGACGGAAAAAGCGGAAGCGGTCTAGAACTTCTATCAACAGCTAGGATTACAAAGCATGAGCAAGCAACGAGCAAGATAGAGAGAAATTCAATCAAATCGACCGAGTCCAACGAATGCAAATTAGAATAGAGCGAACATGGACCAACAAACGTTGCAACCGAGACAGCAAAGACTAAAAGTGCAATGGCGTCCGCAACGGCGGAGCAACCAATCAGTGGAAGTACACCAATCGTAATAGCTACAACCTGTGGATGATACTATTATCGATGATGTCAACACAGAATGGCATGAACTATCGACAACCGGTGCAACCGTACTATGGAGTGATCGAAATGTAACAAGCGGTGCCACAAACAATATACCTGGTGCAAATACCACAGTTAGAAATGCAACAACAAACAAATTGGCAGCAACAACAAAGAATGTCAATATCGGTGGCAAACCAACAACAGCAAAAACGACAAACGTTTACGAATCAAGCGCCACCGATGTGCAACAATTGCGGGAAATTGGGCCACAGAACAGACCAATACTTCCCAACGAATGCGGAACAAAGCGCAACAGGAATGCGAACGGAGAACCAACAACAAAATCAAAGCCGATATAGAGTAGTACCAAATCGATTGAATCCACGAAATGAAAGATCGAAAAATCAACCGACGAGATCGAGAGGAGTGGAGCAAAGGAAGAACACTCAAAAAGAACCAAAGAAAATCGAAGTCATATCAGGATAAGTAAATGCAGAAAAGTTCGTGAGAGTGCGTTAAGTCGAATTACTAGAAAAGCAACAACATATAATGAAGGTAGAAGTACAAGAAGACGCGAAGCGGAAATATGACGAATTTTGTCTAATAATTAGCGGCGGCAGGCTCGAAAGGCCAAAAAGATCCCGAAGAACCAACGCAAGAAGTTGACCAGAATAAAGATAGTGATAGGATGGTCGAAAATGGTCCGAAAAAAGGCGACGTACAGGAGGTGCAACCCGACGAGTCTGCATGCTATTCGGTGTAGTTCGTCAGGAAGCACAAATGTAAAATGTCGACACGGAACAAGAACCGATGGAAGTAGATCCGCAGCCGCAAGAAGTAATTGAATACTCTGAGGAGGAGCTCGATTACATATAATTTCAATAGGAATTTTTCATCATAACACTGCTGGAGTTTGTTTACCAAAACAAAGTCACCACGATGCTTGTTGTAGCTATTTTACACATTGACAAGTCCGCGAGGTATGTTAGAATTAAACCGGTACAACTCGGTAACAGAGTATGGATAATTTAGAAGTACTTAGACGTAAGCTTGGCTAATATAAGTTGCGTTAAACACTAGCCAGTGCGTTTGTAAATCTGTCTACATTGAAGTAAAGTAACATATGTGAAACGCAGCCAGAAATTGAGTTCTTGGCAATGAACTGTATTTATTGAAACTGTGCCAGCACTATAACAGTTTATCTCATTTATTACATTCAGATCAGTAAGTTATCTTCATCATCTAGCTCACGGGCACTGATTCCTCAACGCTAGCCTAAACAATGTCTCTGGGCCAGAGATCTGGCAATATACCTTCTTTTGTTTTCTCTTAGAACCATATAAAGCAATAATTTTAAGTTTCTTGCAGAATAACATGCAACAAACGTATGTGTAATAAAGGGAGCCGATTGGACAAGTGGTTAGTCCACGGCTCATGCAGCATGTTGTTACAAGCACGGTCAGTTTGACAAAATTTAAGCACGGCTGTATAATGGAAGGCATTGCTTTGGGGGTCCAAAAACCAACATATTGATTGACAAATAAACATTATTAGCCTAGGTAGATAGATAATGAGTTATTGGGCCATAGAGAACATGCGGAGGCAAAATTAATCTTTGCCCATTGCATTAGACCATTCATATCTGTAATAAATAGCAAAGAGAAAACCATTACCTTGGCTTGAGATACCTGAGAGGTCGACGGATGATGCGTTCCTATGTAGGGCGCCTTAGCCTCCCTGTACTTATAATAAATTTACAAAGTTTCCTGATATCACAGTCTCTCAAGCTACCTTTCTTCAGTGCTTTATCTCCTAGTATTATTCGCCTGTTATCTGCAAAGCGTTCACAATTGTACAGAAAATGTTCTGATGTTTCATCATTTTCACAGTGATCACATTTCTTTTCTTCTTTTATTTTTATCTTTATGTAAATAATTTCATTAACCAACTGTGTCCAGTAATTATTTGAACGCACTGCCGTAGTTTGTCCTTCGGAGACTTATAAGAGAACTGGCACGTTTATGATCTGGAATACTTATCATGCTCTTCGTCTGCTTGCACGCTAGCTCTTGTGTCCATTTTTAATGAATTTCCCTGTGTAGCCATGACTTTATCATTGTAGTCACTTCTGTTCTGGCGATTGGCAAAATAGGTTCAGGCCCAATTGGGCGCTTAGGAAGCGCCCGCTCGAGCCAACTCATACAGCCCTTTCATTACCTTCAATATTACTGTGACCAGGTACCCACACTAACAATACTTTCATTTTGTCTTGTCAATTTTTCCAAACTTGCTTTACATGTCATAACTAGCTTTGACCTAACTTAATCTGCGCCGAGTGCCATAATAGCAGCACGGCTGTCTGTAAATACACAAATTTTCATATTACGAACATTTTTATCCACAACATTATCTACACACATATTTATCGCATAGATCTTCCGCTTGAAACACAGTACAATATTGGCCTAAGGAATAGCTATAGCTCTTCGTTCCTTGCAGGAAACCTGCTCCAGCAGATTTAACATCGTTTACCTTCACAAGTGAACCGTCCGTATAACATATTATGGTATTATCCATACTCTTCCTGATACTTTCTTTTTCCTCATCCACCATCCCTCACGGCTGGGGAATACAGTTGCCAGCCGATTCTTCAACAGCCGGCAATGAAATTAGATACCGCAAAGGAAATTCAAAATATGTATTTCCCGTATTACGTTATTCATATTACAATATTTCCCTGGCATCTCATTGTACATTTCTGCAAACACACATTGTACTCTGTGTAGTTCTCGTATGCCCTCTTGGACTACTGACAGATTACTGGAAGACTGTTTAACAAGACTTCCATGGCCAGTGTTGGTGTCGATTTCATAGCACCCGTCATTATAATACAGGCTAATCTAGAAACTTTAGCAAATCTTCGATACATATGTTTTTAACTTCATTTGTGCCACCATACTATGGCACCATAGCAGACTGACGGTAACACAATAGGTTGATATATGTATCGCACAGTCCTGGAATTAGCTCCCCATGTTTTTCCAACGATCCCTCTACACGCCATAAGCGTTTTGGCAATGCCCTTTCTAATAATGAATCCACGTGGTCTTTCCATAACATTTTGTGACTCATTATAGGTCCAATTTTCACTGTCTCTATATAGGCAAGTCCTCACTGTACAATTTTCAGTACTTCACATTTGTTATAACTGTCCTCTTTTGAAAAAGACTAAGACTGTGCTCTTAGAGGGTACGTTGCTAGTACACCATTTCTAAAATTCATCTTTCATTTATTAATCTCATTAACTCACCAGATATGGTCTTCCTCGCATACATACCGGTGAGATTGTAGTGAAGATCGCGAGAAAGAGCGAGCCGATATTTCAGCTGGATTTCCTCCGATGTAATTGATTGATGGCTAATTCGACTGAACAACGATTGGTGCATTGAGTGTGGCAGTCCTTAAGATAGCAACGGACGCAGCAGCCAGAGACATTTTCAAACCACTGGTAGCCGTCCCGATTAGCTCAGCTTCCGTTAAAACTTTTGTATCGTACTCGCTGTAACCACGTCAGAAGGAAGGCTGTTCCAAAACGAAACCGTCCTGTACGCACAGCTAAATCGAGCAACGTCTGGTTATCAAGTGTTTAACTTTTTAGCACGAGTCTGAGTTATCACAGTGTCGAAAAATCTATTTATTGGTAGATCGACGGCAAGGTACACCATCTTATAGATCATTATCATGTCGGCCCTGAGTCTGCGCGTTTCCAGTTTTTGCAGTGAAAAAATAGTCAACCGTTGTTCGTAAGATAAGTTAC
>JASANE010015491.1:0-21501 GCA_030248225.1 Trileptium ribeirensis
CCACGCCCAGAATAGTAGAAAATGCCCTGACAAGAGGTTATAGGAGTCGCCCCTCTAGGAGAACCAATATCTCCCCTGTGAGGAGTATTAGTTCGTTACAATTTTAAGAGTAAAATCAAAATTAGCGAAATATGATTTCTTGAAGAGAAGAAATACAAGGTTGGACCTGCCCAAAAGTTGACACCATATAGACAAAATTAAAAAATGTGACGCTTGATCTTTCTAGGCCCATTACGACCGGGAAGACGTGGTTGACGGGTTTAGCGTCTATTGAAAGGGCACAATTAAACTGAATTTCTGATAAATAAAAAGTGTCGGGGCTGGATTTCTTTAGTGGCTGTGTAGTTCCGTGCTTACGCGGCGCTCCGACCCCCAGACGCTACTATAACACACGAAAGATAGAGATTAGGCCACCAACAAATGTATTAGTAGCTGGAGTGCGCGAGTTCGTGGTCTAGACGAACCAAGAAAGTGGTGATCCTTAGTTTTCTGAGTGTTCCAACTCTGGTTGACTCCCGGTACTAGCGGCTCGGCCGTGCGAAGGTATACCTTTTATTACGCTCTCGCTTTATAACGGCAACAACACCACAATAGTTTAAGTATTTATATACTTACTAGTATGACGAAGTGCCACTTCCAAGCAAGATATTCAGTGTTCACACGCCGGTTCTCAATTATACTACGACTAGGCAAGGTTAGGATAGAGCTGACTCAGGCTAGAACTAGACACTTCGGCACTTGGTGGTTTGATGCAAACAAGGTTATTTAATACGTTTAATAATACGATACACAACAGTAGTTCCAGAAATCCGCAGTAACTTGCCACAATCAAACTACGTATAAATTACCACAATCTCTGTGAACTTAAGTCTGTGCACCACACCGCGCTCAACGCTCATACTGCAAGATTTTATTACGCAGGAGGTTATAGGTCTGTCGAACAACCGGACTACTAAAATTCCGAAAGACAGTCCAGCCACCGCTGCTACCAGGCGAACCCCTGAGTAAATTTGGTTTTCAGTAGTGGGGCTCGCTAACCACCTTGGCGACCAACATTACAACAGAAAGCAAGTAACCCTTTTAGCGAGCGTATGTAGAACAGCTAATAGCTACGCAAACGCCGAGGCTCGATGCTATTAATACAAAATACACTGGAAACTCCGCTAAACAGCGCGTTAGGGCTCAACATCCCAACTGTCTCTGCTATCTCCTTGACTTCGTATATGCTGACGCCACCAATAACATTATCTACACTTCTTTTAGCAATGTATTAAGTCGGCATCGTAACGTAAACCAGTAGCTACGTAACTGGCACCTTCCGAATAGTTAAAAGTTTTAACACATAACTTCGAACTCTTTAAAAGAAGAAAAAGAAGAATAGTATAACAAAGCGACACATTAAGATAACTCTCCACACCACCGCCATGCCACGTCGACTCGCGTAGCTAGGTAATTAAACTAAACTCAAAAACTACAACCATCATAATAACACACTACATAATTCAAAATTCAACATAAGAACAAGTAAATAATTAGTAATAATAATATCGCTACATAGGCGCAAACAAACAGTACCCTGTACTGTATTAACAATACTCGCGCTTGCAGCCAATATAATATATATTTTATATATTTATTATATAATTTAGAAATGATTTTAAATGAAAAATTTGAAATGAAAAAAGGGGTAGAAAGTTGGGAGTGTGGTTTGAGAAAAGTAGAGAGAGGGGAATGATGAAATTTTAATATGATGAAGGGGTAGGTAGGGGAGTTGAAATTAGAAATTTAAGGAGTGGGGGTTAAGATTTGATAAAATAGGAGATGTTTGAAAATGTAAAAAGTTGGAAAAAAATGGGAATTTTGGAAATTAGAATTTTATGAAAAATAAAGAAATGGGAAAGGGGTGGAGTAGATATATGAATAGGGGTGGTAAGGGAAAAAGGATATTAAAATTTAGGGGATTCGGATTGAATTTTGAGGGAATGGGGGATGTTTTAAAAATGGAAAAAAAGGGAAGAAAAGGATATTTTTGGAAAGGGTAAATTTATAGGAAATAAGAAGAAGGGGAAGGAGGGGGTTTAATATGTGGATGGGGGTAGCAATGTGAAAAAGATATGAAAATGTTAGGGAGATTGGTAGAGGTTTGGGAGAGAGGGATTTGAATTTTAGTAAAAAAATGAGAAAAAAAGGAGAAAAATAGATTTTGGGTAGAATTTTGGTTGAGTGTAAAAGAAAAGGGTAGGTGAGGTATATGTTGTAAAGGAAAGAGTGGGGAAAAAGAAAAAGTGTGTTTTGGGGGGTTTGAGGGTATTTAATTTAGGTTGGGGAAAGGTATGGTTATTTAGGGGAATTGTATAAATAAGTAATATTATATATTATTAAAGTTGGTTTTAATTAAGTTAGGAATTTACATAGCTAGTTTATATGTATATATAATAGATATAGTAGGACATATATTAGTTTACGTACTCATACGCTCATATGCCATGCCGAGGGCGACAGGGAATACCAGGGCGGCGTGGGGGCGGCCTTTATGGAAAAGAAAAAGAAAAATTTTGTGGTGAAAAAGGCACCAGCCCCAACAAAAAGGTTTGTGAATCTCCATTTATCTGGTGATGAGTTATAATCTCCAAAGGCGGACGGACAAAAAAAATTTCTAACAATTTTTGCCGTTATCAAAGCTATTTGTGAAAACTCCGCTCGCTCCGTTTCAATTGTGTTTATGTGGAAAAAGGAACCGAAAATATAATTCTAATTTGACGCAAAAGTCATAAGGTTTGAAGGGCGACAGTCGTAAAATATTTACACTGTCCGCTGCGAATTTTACTTGGTTCCGTTGCATACTATTGTTTTAACCTAGAAGTAATAAAACTATCGCAAGTATGGCGAATTCTGAGTGTTGAATATGCAATTTACAGAGATGTACACATACAGATATACCGAGCAATAAAAACAAAAGTAACCATAAATTGCCATACTAAATGAGAAGAAAAACATTCATGCAGTTGCGTAGAAATTACTTTTTTATTTTGGGTCCCATGGGAACATTGACATACCCTTTTTGACCGAAACTACAGCGTAAATAATGACAATAACAGCACACTTTTCACAGCTACATTGACGATTGTTCTAGAAAATGAGACCACAACATCCACACAGCTTGAGCATTTGCGGAAATCTTCAAACGACTAATACTGCGAATAAATACACCCAGCCAAAGTTGAGTTACGCGTGTCACCCTAAAAGTCCCAATAACGGACATTCCTAAATTTCAATACTGTCCGTTCTAATATAACTAGCCAAATGAAAACAAAACAACTAACAAATAAATAAAAATTAAATATGCTCCAATTAGCTATGATATTAAAAATAGATATGAATTTAAGGAAATATATATGCTTTTAATAAAAAAGAAAAATGGAAGAATTATTATTATATATCTTTCCTTAGGAAATTGTAGAAAATTGCATGTTGATTATTCTATAATAACCATAATAAAATAATATATTGATATAAGTAGCGTGAGTATACAAACAGGCTGAGGCGTAAAACTTGAATAATTGTAGATCTTCAAGTGCCAGTGAAACGTGCAAATCATTCGAAAAATTTGACGCCGACTTGCTTTGATTAGATTTCATAGCTGTCTAAAATAAGGAAATTTTTTACATGGATACCGGCTTCAAAAATATTGTTCTTCGAGTTGATAGCGGCATTGTTTGGTCTCTATAAAATGTCCTTAATTCTTTGCCGTGTCTTCGCTCCGCTATGCTGAGCTGTCGGGGAGCTGATATAGCTTAAACACAGAGAAACCTATAAATCGCCACCACAGTGCACACCTATGCTGTATACGATTAAACTACAATATAACACACTGATAAATATAAATGAAGCACGTGATCGCATAACGCAAACCAGAGGTTGGTCAGCAGGCGGTACTGCAGCTAGTTACCATACCTATGGAGAGGAATAATTAAGTATGTTGCTAAAAGATACAAAAATAGTGCGCAGTTGCGAGTCGTGACGCTTGCTTCGAATAGGCGACGACACTGGTCTTGTAATTCCCAATTTCGCGATGTCCAGGTGTAATAACCGGACGCAGCTGCGTGGCGCAGCTTCCTAACGCCATGCCCATACGCCCCGGATATCGTAACCTCAAGGGTGTACCGTGCATTTTCAAAGGTTTAACCTTATCCTTGGTCAGACCCAAC
Source organism: Trileptium ribeirensis (assembly GCA_030248225.1). Classification (NCBI taxonomy): domain Eukaryota; kingdom Metazoa; phylum Nematoda; class Enoplea; order Enoplida; family Thoracostomopsidae; genus Trileptium; species Trileptium ribeirensis. The sequence continues at coordinate 4,209 of JASANE010015491.1, forward strand.
AAGCTACGGAGCTTAACAAGCCGAAGGCGCGCTTCACGGGGTGTGTTGGGACTACTGGTGGCGCACTTGTCTAGTTTCGGGTATGATTACTGAGGTCCCCCAGGGAGATTGACATAGAAACCTGCTCACAGGACATAATGGCAAGCCGATATTCTCTATTCTGAGCTCCCCTGGAAGTTGTTTAATTCGTTATCCATGAAGAGTGGACTTCAACGAGTGTTCAGTTTTGCTAGAAATGTTAACTAGATCTCGACTGTCTATGGGTCTAGCCCTATGGGTTCGTTGTAGCCCACTGGGATCAGACCTACCCTGGTAGCTTAACGTCGGGCGCCTGAGCTATTATCTTGTTTCAGCCAAAAATTGTCAATTTACGTGAAGTATTTTACCTAGTAAATTTTTAAGCGTGATTAATGTGTGTGCGTTCTGCTGAACTTTAGTACCGGTTAAACGTTCCTCGGACTCTTCTCGCACTTTTACCGTTATCAAATTAACATTGGGGCAAATCGTACCCGTCAGGGCGTGGGATATACTCATCCGCAGGCCGTGGCGCGTAGGGTTCGCCCGTCCTCCTGGACCTGACGGATTAAACATATGATGCTTCCGGAGTGACTAACACAGGACACGGTGTGAGATTTTCGAGATTTTTATTTGAACAATTGTACAATACAAGCTAGGCGAAGGTATCAAAAAATGAGTATATGACGACATAGACAATAATCATCCGTATTCAGGCAATCCTTTCTTATAAGGGCAACATATCCAGGTGCGAGAATGGTGGCTGGGGCGAATGCGATCCCAGTAAGTACCGGACCAGGAACAGTCATCTACAGGACGCCCAATATCAGCGACAACTAACTCAGTTATGGCTGTGGAAATGGAAATGCTAATTCCGTTCCTACATCTCACATCTGTTCGACCCCAAACTCGGCATGGGCATCGAACGGTCAATTAATGCTGCAAATTTGTAAACCATAAGCGCAAACATGAACTCATACCTTAATGCCTCAGTTCGTTCTATTGTAGAATCTGACCGTGGTCGGCTCAGGAAAATTCGATGACCGTATCTCGATAACTGCGAGTCATGTAAAACCCGGACGAGAAGCATCCGTTTTGTGTTGCTTCACCTAAGACCACGGGAATCAGCAGGACGTCAGTACCTCTGACTAGTCCTCGCAATGCTCTGCACTTGAGTACTCAAAACCCTTCGGGCCTCAACGTCGGAACTCGATACCAGGTGTCCATTCCAGACAGACTTAAGTGTAGAATTTCAGCGGGAGGGGCCAGGTCAAGCTCAAGCGTTGGTGAATCAATCTAGCTAAGAGGGAATCTCGCTAAATTCAAGATACACCTAAACGAACGGCCTGTTACTGCCTGTTACTCCAGGGAAACAAAAACCCCTGTAAGGCACAATTCCTTCCCTGCAATTAGCGCCGGCCTCGATTTCCTGCAATTAGAGCCGGATGTGCTTTGAAATCGAATCCAACGCCCACGTCATTAGAATGACATCCGGTCACAGCTCGGTTAGATCGCTAACAGCAACTTTACGTTCACAAATTTACTTCTTCAATTCAAATCAAAATGAAAATCTGTTTTAATCTTTTGGATTGTTGATCTTCTCTTCCTACTTTGGATCGGCAACAAGCAGCGTAGTGTTTGTGGTCTCGATATGCCACTCATCCAATTCAGCTAATCGTGACGTGGATGGTGACCCTTTTCCATGAGGACACCTCGAAACGTCGAGCGAAATCGCGTCCTTTTTTGCGATTTCTAGCTAAACAAGCTGGTTTTCACTCGTCTCAAGGTGGGAGCGATTACGGGAATGAACCCATCTCGGGGCTGGAAGTAAAGCATCCTCCAAGGGACTACTAAGGGGACTGCGGCCCTATTCTGGAGCCTCAGGAACCCACAGGAGGGCCCTAAACACACCCCCTTGTGACTCACTCGACCATGTGACCAACACCGACATGTACGCTATGAGCGGCCAGCGAACGCAACTCCAGGTCGAAGTCAAAAAGCGGCAACTCAAATGGCTCGGGCACATCTTTCGCATGAAAAATAGCAGGCAACCGAAGAAGGTGCTCTTAGCAGTACCACCGAAAACATGGAAAAGGCCGCGCGGATGAGCAATCGTTATTTGGAAGCACCTAGTGACAACGGATATGGAACGTGCCTTCAAGGATTTATCATGGCGATCCTGGGTTAACGGGGCGCCAGGCGGTGACCCGCTGGGTATTTTTGGGAATGTATCCGCGAGACGAACACAGTGGGGGGCGGTTCGCCCGATTTGAAATTAAGAGAAAAATCTCGGATAATTGGCGCCCACTAGTGGTTGGCGGCAGAAGCTGTGGCACCTGTGAGCGACTACAGCGGGCCAGTGGGGAGGGGGGAGGGGGGGGCAGTGGTTGGTTTTTTTTTTTATGAGGAGCGGGAGGGGGGGCCCAAAATGGGGTGCGACCACGAAGATGGTGGAGGGTGGGGCTTGCATCAGTCGTATCAAGGCATGTTACAACGAAATAATAAGACGAAAAGGACTGTTTACCTGAGATACATTCAGGGGCAAACCTTTCAAGGTGGTGAGGCACAGAGGCCTGGTATTCACACGTAGTCATCTAATAGATACATATACACATACATTATGAGATCGGCACACGAAAAGGTAGCAGTTCTGTTTCAGTCGCGACAATCCAACTTAGCGTAAGTAGCGGTTACCGCTGCAATTTAAGATTGAGGTTCTGGTATTGTCCGGGGCAGTTTGATCCCTAGAAATAGTCCCAAATTGCTTTACCAACATTCTCCGGCCATTTCCGGGATCATGGTACACTAGACAGTTACGAGCTATTAAATTAACCCGACCTCCGTCGTTCTCTGTAATATCGGAACCTACCGTACTCGTAATTTCAGCTTGCTGCGACTTGTTGTTTCCCGTCACCATTGCTTAGTATACAGCTCAAACCAGGTAGGCTTGATATTTTCAGTTTCCATTTCTACAAACCTGTTAATTTAAGCGTGAGCAGCCAGGGCCTCCTATTTCTAGACCGTCCTAACCGTAAAATATTTAGCGTTGAGCGACGGCTGGTTGAGTTCCGAGTGATTCCCTTTTTCCTATCGCTAAAGGCCAGCTCGGATAGCGCCTCACAAATTAGTTGGAACATCCTAATATTCGCTATTCCATCCGAATCGTTTCATAACATTCGTCCCAGCAACCATACAAGAACTCAACAAACTACAGCACACAATGGTAAAAGGTGGTCAAATTATAAAGTACGGCATGAATACGGGCATACAAGCTACGGCATAGTATAAAAAACGTGGTCCAATGATAAAATAAAACATTGATTTAAGTATACTAAATACGGCATATTATGAAAATCGTGATCAAATGATAAAATACAACATTTATTTATACGGCATATTATGAAAATCGTGATCAAATGATAAAATACAACATTGATTTAGGTATACTAAATACGGCATATTATGAAAATCGTGATCAAATGATAAAATACAACATTGATTTATAAGCGAGGCGTATATTCTCAAAACAACGTTGTAACTGGACCACGACACCAGGCATCATGCCACTCCCACCTTAGGTGCGTTACTTGGTGTTCCTAGGTGATTTTGATGCCAAAATCATGAAAAATACGCGTAACGGGCTGGAATGGTCCTGCTACATCTCTTATATTTTTAAATTGAAATTTTCGGACTTAATTAGACAGATTGGGAGCAATTTTCTTTTGCCTCTGACCTGTTGTCAATGAAGTTCTGGCTTGGGTCGGGGTCCCACCATTTAGGATCCCTTAAAATAACTCCGCAGTTGGTAGCAACAAAACTGACGCGCGGGGCCGTACCTGTACCGTATGCGATAATATGGTACACGTAAGGATAGCGCAGAGATACTTGGCAGACGCGATGGATCCAAAGGTGAAACAAAAGCACGAATCGCGAAAACACTCGAGTAATTGACCAAAATTGAAAAAAAAAATTTGCAACGATGTAACAATGCTGCCTCGAATATAACGATCAGGAAAACAACTCCACCTGGTCAGAAACTGAACCCCCAATCGCACAAGAGAATGATATATATGAATAATATGCAAATTAAGCTGAATGTCACGTTTCGCAAAGATTCTCAATTCAACTTTCGACTGCTTTTGTAATCAATCTTACCATAAATTCAAAGCGTAGGCGGCAATCTAGAACATTGGATACAGATTGGCCTGCAGCGTTAAGTCATCGAGCAAATCGGCTCGACACTCCCGGCCGGATGACAACCCTGGACCTTGATGAAATCGCCCTTTTGTGGCCGAATTGAAGGCTTGTAGCGTTGAGGCGTCATGCTGTAGTTGACACAACGCAACCGCGGAATATACTTGCAGAATTCCATCCACATTTGACGGATGCCGAGCGGACCAAGATGAAATCCATGATATTCATCCATGACAAGGAACTCATGTTTGAATTCCCCGTTAATCTCGAAGATGGAATTGCCGTTGCAAGTCCAATTGATGAACATCACGTCGTTGGCTTTCACGATTTCGGAAACAATGGCATTGAACCGATCGATTCCGCGCGCAGTTGGCAATGGAACAGCGCCACTGAAGAGGATTTCTGGCGCCGGATCGATAAGCTTGAGGTCAGTCGAGAAATGCTGCAAACGAGCGAACTCCTCTTCTTGAACATGAAGGGGCAATTTGCCAATATTGACCCCACAGTTTACGATGATGATTCCATATTCGCTGACGTCGATACCGTGAGCGAAATCAATTAGATCCTTGTATATTCCACCGCTGACGGCCTTGATCATTCCGCATTCAATATGATTGACGTGACTGAAAATAGATTCTGACAAAATCAACGCAGACTTCGGAAACGAAAATCTCGAGAGCGGTTCGACGTCTGTCAGGCCCAAAAGACAGTCTGTAACCCACGTAGGCTGAACCGAGCCGGAGAGCGACCTGTACCCTGCACCCAACGCCGATCCGTACACGTTTAATCCCGAAAAGAAATGTGCACGCGGAACCCGACTCTCTCGAACACCACATGACCAAACCATTTCGAACGCACCGGAACAAACGGTGAACTCCGGTCGTTTACCATCGAGTTCGATCAGCAGATCCATAAACGCAGCGCGGAATTCGCTATCTGGCTGACGTAGCTGGTCGATTATCACATCAGGGTATATTCCATCGCCATTAATGATCCATGCAGCGTCCAATCCACCGTTGACTTCAATCCAGTTATGGCACGAAGTCAGATGCGACCGAACGCCGTGGTTTTTGATGAACCGATCAGCGAGGGCACGTTGACCGCTGGCTGTGAAATGCGCGTGCCACCGTAGCTGTTCGATAGACGTTCCAGACACGTTGCCGGAGACCAAACAGTTGAACCGGCGAAAACGCGAGACGGTGCTGTTGTTGCCGACAAGAACTTGTTGACTCATGGCGAAGTTAAAATTGCAAATTAGTTTTGTTTAATGACCGTTTGTAATGTTAGACAATGTTTCCCGAATATTCGATGTTTAGCGTCTTAAAGTTTTCGGGGGCCCACTTGGCATTTAAAAGATCCCTCTCCCTCCCAAACTGTTAATGCTCAATAGATTCGGATTCCGAATCGGAACCATTAGGCTGTTCGGAGGCTAACCGCTGTCTTTCAGTGGTCGCTCTTATTTGACGAACGGAAGAGCTACTGCGAAAGGAACCAAAGAAACCAGCAGGAACAGCCAAATCGGCGCCTACCTCGAGTGGATACAACAACATAATCGGACGAATTAATCGGCGACCAGACGAAAGTTGTACAGTCGCAGACCTTACCTTGCCGTCCTGACTGTGATGCAATGATACAATCTTACCGAACTTCCAGCACATTCGTTGAACTTTGTTCTCTTTCACCAGGACAACTGAGCCGACTTCAGGAGCCACGACACTGGTGTTCCTTTGGCGTTTCGTATGCGTGTGCTCACGAAGGCTTAGTAGATACTGATTTTGCCATATCTGCCAGAGCTTCTTAGTGACCGCTTGTAAACGTTTCCATTTGGCAATCAAGACATCCTCCCGATGGGAAGCAGTCCGAAAATGTTGACTGTCGACTGCGATTGGCAATAATCCGAATGAACCCTTGATCAGAAAGTGCTCAGGAGACAATGTCTGAGGATCTATTTCTGAACCCCCATGCACAAGGGGTCGAGAATTTATGACACCAGCAATTTCATACACCAACGTTCTCAGTTCTACTGGAGTTGCCAATGTCGATTGCAATGCTTTCTTCAGCGAACGCTTTACGAGTCCGATCAGTCGCTCGTAAAAGCCGCCCATCCAGGGCGCCCTGTCAACGATGAAGTCCCACTTGATGCCATGTGAGCTAGAAAAGTCCTGTACAGTGCCACTTTGAATGACATCTCGCCATAGATTTGTCAACGAGCGCTCAGCCCGACGAAATTGCGTTCCGTTATCCGAAACGACAAGCGAAGGAACGCCATAAACAGAGATAAACCTACGAAAACAAAGCAAAAATTTCTCAGAAGTGAGGTTATCGACAATTTCCAGGTGAATTGCTCGAACGATCATGCAGGTAAACAAGCAGACCCAAGCCTTTCGACTGCTCCTATCTGGGTTTTCCACATATAACGGAGCCAGGTAATCGATCCCAGTGCTACTGAACGGTGGCGCTTTCACCACCCGCTACTCAGGCAGCGGGGGCTGAGGTGGTGCCCGAAACGGACCACCTTCGACTCGCTTACAAATTTGACATCGACGAATAAGTTTACGTACAGTGCTCCGACCATGGATCACCCAAAACCTCTGGCGCCAATTGCCAGGGTGTGCGCAGTTCCCGCATGCAACAATTGTTGATGGCATCTACTTGTTACTAAATCAGTGAATAGCGACGACTTCGGCAACAACATGGGATACTTGGCATCTTATCCAAGCGCAGCATTATGGATCCGACCCGAGCAACGAAGAATTCCATTGATATCACGAAACAAATTGAGTTGTCAGCCGATTCCTTTTGGCCAGATCGAACCTTCGAAACACGTCAACTGTAACCCGCGTGAGTTCTCAGTTAGTGTTAGCAACTGGAGTAAGTCTATCTAAAGTACAGTCCAGAAAAAGTCGATAACTTCTGAAATAACTTTGTATACCCAATTGTTTATTAGCATCTACTCTATACATACATTAATAATACATATAAACATATACTTACATATTCAGAAACAGGATCAATGACACCGAACGTATTGATGATCACACACAACCACTTTGTTCCACCGATTGTACGAACTGAACTACTTAAGCTTAGCGCGCGTGAGCTTAAATAAACTTTTATCCCTGACCAGAAACCTAGGAGTTTCTTTAAAGGAAGGTTTACATAGTTAAGAAGTCGAAATTCTTGGAATTGAGAAATCCGCTCCCAAACTTAAACGAAAATTTGCGCGCTAGAGAATATCTTTTTATGAAATTCTCGGAATCCCTAACTCAAAACAAATTTTGGAAAATCCAGCAGAAATACACTTACATTTCCGCTAATGTAAGTGTAATAGTTAAGGCACCCAGGGCTTACACTCAAATCCGATAGGTACCTAAACTGTAGCCCTGGCACACAAATTTTACAATTTTTAATTGTTTTAAACTCTCTTAATCTTAATAATTCCAAGAACCTAATAAAATTCCTATTACCAGAAATGACCTAGGGGATGAGGTTCGTAACTCCTTAGCAATTTAAAAATTTCATTGTAATGTGCTGGGAAAATTCTATCTCGAAAACTAATGTGATTTTCACACAATTACACCTGATTACACGAAATTCACCCACAATAACCCGAATAAACAATACACACAAACAATTTACAATCAGATACACGTACTATACACGAATTACACCTACAACCAATTTTATGCATGAATTGTATGTATGAGGAGAACAAATTACGTAACACATATACAATATACACATGATAAACATATGACGCAAAGCATACATTTTCCCATAGGAATGGTTCCCACGGTAGTTCGTTACATATAGCGGTTATAGGCGGGATGAGGCAATATCAAATCAGTTAAACGAATTTGTTAACCAGGATATGCCTCGTTACATTACCCCCTCCGCCACAATAAATTTGTCCGCAAATTTTAAAATCTTAAACGTGTTAATTGTTTTTTTACGTTTTTTTGAGGGTCTGCTTGCGTTAACTTAGCACAAGGGAAGGGAAAATGCGACACCTCTTTTACAACACACAGAATATTATTCACGTTTGTCAATAGATTCCACAACATCGTTTTGTAACCGTGTTCCTTCAGTTATGCAGCATTGTACGAAATAGATGCAGTTTACAAGTCGGTCAACAAATTCATACACGGTAATGCAAGCTGTTGTAATTGACTTTAATACGCATGAAATGAACATAGAACACGTTTACAGATATCTTATTCAATAATTCATTGTCATTTGTAAGTCCATTTGGGCGTAATTTGGGAAATAAATCTGGTCCTTGAATTTTCAGGATACGTGGTTACACATGTATTCAAGCTATGTACGATATAAATATATAATGCTCAAAAATTCAGGGTTAAATATTATATAGCTTACTCAAAATGTTTGATAGAGCCACTCGCAGTAGCGAGGCTGGGAATGAGTCAAACGGGATCATCAAATATTTCAACCCGCAGTGTGAGTCACATGTTATAAATGATCAGTTAGACGACCCTGTAATCCCGTGTAAATATTGTCGCCGCACGTTCCATCGCGGGTGTGCCGGCATCACATCAGCAGCCGCCAAGGAGCTTCAGAAAGCGTCAAACAGCATATAGTGGACATGCGCTCACTGTTCTCAGCGATTCGAACGTCTGTTCGAAGGAATTTGGGCTGTCGAAGCAAAGGTGGAGGCGGTCGAACACAAGGTTGATGATTTGGGTTCTCGCGTCGAGGTCGACGAGACTTCAAACGGTGCTAACTGTGCGCTTGGAAAGCAAGTTCTTTCCCCGATTGACATGGCAAAGGAGATTGATGAAGTCGACTTCCGTAAGAAAAATTTCATGAGTTTCTTTCTCACTAAGCCCAATAGTACTATTCAAAAATGACATGATTCAACAACGGTTATCAATGTTCTACGTGTTATGAAAGTTAGCCTGCCGAATGTTCATATTAAAACAGTCATCCGAATCGGTAAGAAAGTAGCGGGCAAAACCCGACCGTTGAAGGTTGTGCTGAGTAGTGAGTTTGAGCGTAACACAGTGTTGTCAGCTGTCAAGTACCTCAGAAACAGCAAATATAATGGTGTCATTTTGAAGCATGATCTAACGAAGAACCAAATAGCGGCCGAACCTGAGTTGATTAAATTGCGTGATCAGCAAAATACAGATGGTAAAAATGTGATTGTTGTTAATAGGCGTCTAGTCCCTAATCGATTTGCTAACAAATCCGTAAACGGATCCTAATCTGGTCGTCGAGGAGCAACATCAATTGCCGATAGTGTGAGCGCGCGGAGTAAGGCGACTGCCGTAAATTTCAGGAACAGCGGCGCCGGTGATAGTAATCCCCAGGGGCAAGCAGCTCAGTGGATACTTGTGATAATAATGATGATAATACTTATCGTGATGGATGAGTATAGCGCTTTTTAAAGGCGGCCAATGTTCTATAAATGATGTGTCATATTTAACGATTTTTAAAACTTTTGCTGGATACCCAAAAACTTTGTGTTACGCAGGAAATGATTTTCGTAATATTGACAGTGATTCTACTGGTTCTGTTTCGTTTGTTAACTCTGATACACCTAACCGATGTAACGTGTTAGAGGTGAAGTGTGTATTGTTCGAAGCGCGCAGTATTATCAACAAATTGCAGACTTTTCGTTTATTTATTAGCAGTCAATCAGACCTGGGTGTCATCAGTGTCACTGAGTCGTGGGAAAGAGCCTACATTGACAATTTTGAACTAGCTTTAGCTAACTTCGCAACATATCGTGCGGATCATGTCGGTTCCACCGGCGGTGGTGTTTTACTGTACGTGTATAACCAACTAAATTCTTCAGCCACAACAGTAACAATTGAACACCATCAGTCACCAGCTGAGATAGTTTCGGTTAATGTTCATCTTCGTTGTAATGATAGTCTCCTCATAGTTTGCGCTTACCGCTACACGTCAAACAATGCTCATAAAAAATCTCAGTTTATTAACCAACTTCGTCGTCATCTTCAGCAGCATTATACCCACCTACTGTTGATTGGAGATTTTAAATTTCCAATTGTAGATTGGACTAATTACCAATGGCCTAATAGGTGTGGTGAGCTTATGGCTGTCGTCCAAGAACATTCGTTGCACCAACATGTTTCTTCGTACACCAGGCGCCTTGCAATTCTTGATTGGTATTTACTAACAGCCTTGAATCCATCGATGACCTAGTTGTTTCTTCAGGTATTGGGACTTCGGATCACTTTGCTGCTAACTTTAAATTGCTGTTATATATTGACTCCAATCCGAATACCCAAACCGCCTTGGATACAATCTGTGGCGATGTGATTGGGCTAAAGCTGACACGTTGTTAGCGTCTGCGCTGTCTGTGCTGCCAAACGACGTCAATAGCGGTTGGGATTTGATCCTGGGAGCTGTTGCTGGTGTAGTTGACAAATGTGCCCAAAGCACCGAAGGCGAAATCAAATTTCTGAAATCATTTCCTTGGATAACCCCAGCTGTCGACGCTGCTCTCCGCCGTAAGCGTAACTCATATCGCCCATACCAACGGAGGCGACTTACAACACCTGCCTACGCTACAATCAGCGCCGTCGTGAGGCCCAACTTGTGGTAGATAATGCTATCAAGCAGTTTGAACGAAAGATGGCAGAGAACATAGAGAGCGACCAGAAGACCTTCTGGAACTACGTTAATTCTCAAAAGCATTTGAAGCCTAGGGTTGGTCCGTTGCGAAAAGACGATGGCACCTATACCGCAACAGATACTAAATGTGCTCAGTTGCTTAATAGCTACTTTGCTTCGGTTTTTGTTGTAGAAAACATTACAAATTTGCCCCATTTCGTTTGTTACATTGAGACCATGTTGTTGACAGTAGATTTCTCAGAAGAGAAAGTCATTGAAACTTTGTCCGCTCTTAATCCAGCTTCTGCCACAGGACTGACGAAGTTCGTTGTCAGGTTCTAGTTGAGTGTCGACAGGTACTAGGTCGTCCGCTAGCTCAGATTTATCGCAGATAAACAGCTACCACTACTCTTCCAACTGTTTGGAAGACTGCTATTGTGTGTCCCATTCACAAAGCAAATATTTGCTCGGATAGGTCAAATTATAGACCCATCAGTTTAATTTCTAACGTATGTAAGGGCATGGACCGTACTGTGTTCGCCGCATTAGTCTCTCATGCAGTTAAAAACAAATTGTGGAATGATTAGCAGTTTGGCTTTATTCGAGGATGTTCGTGTGAGCTCCAGCTTATAGACTATCTGGATACACTAACAAGAATTGTTGATGATGCAGACTATGCGGACGTTATTTGCCTAGACTTGCGGAAGGCATTTGATCGTGTACCCCACGAACGTTTGTTGATTAAGCTGCAAGGCTATGGAATTGGTGCTTCTGCAATCGGTTGGATCGCTGCTTTCGTATCAAATCGCAACCAATTCGTAAGTGCAAATGGTTTTCATTCGTCTTCCTGTTGTGTCACCTCCGGAGTTCCCCACAGATCCGTAATCGGCCCAATTTTATTCCTATATTACATTAATGATCTTGCATCGAGCATGTATCCTACAAAGTACTGAATTTCGCGGATGACACCAAGATGATCCATCGCATCCACAAACGTTACAGTAAAGTAGATGCTGACAATGTCAGTAATGACCTTACAAGTCTAGCTCAATATGCAGAGACTTGGATGTTTGATTTTAATGTAGACAAATCTGCATGTCTACATTATGGTTTGACTAATCCACAATTTCCATACTTAATATCTGGACAGCAAATTCCTATACTTTATAGTTGGAAGGATCTAGGGGTGACAATATCGTCTACCTGAAAGTTTCAATCCACTGCGGGAAAATTGTCAACTCCGCTAATCATACTCTGGGGGTTCTTCGACGTACTTTGCGTTGTTGGAATCCAGATATTTTCTTGTTGTTGTATTTTGCTCTCGTCCGCCCAATACTTGAATACGCCAGCTGTGCTTGGAGCTCCAGTAACCACAGAAACATTGACATTATCGAAGATGTACAAAAGATGGCAACAAAATTTTTGTGTAGGTTTCGCGGCTTGTCATATGACGAGCGAATGCAGAAACTCGGAATTCAATGTCAAGAAACTCGACGACTACGTGCTGATCTTATCCTGCTTCACAAAATGATGCACGGCTTATGTGATTTTGACTGGTCAAAACTGTTTCATATTGCTGCCGATATCGGCCTTCGTCATCACTACATCAAAATATAATACAGTTGAAACACGATGTTTCGGTCAAGACATCACCTCCCAAACAGTCAAAATTTCATGTTTCCAAGAAGTTTGTTGATACCCACCAACGGCTTACCTGGTACATATAGCCTAAGAACTCTGTAGTTTTACAGTATTAGTTTGTGCCAATATCCTGAGCTTAGGAATAATAATAGTCAAAATATTAAACCAACCCCGAAAATGCTATTTTTGGATTTTTTGAAAAATAGCCTTAAATTATGGTGACTATTCAGACTTACCTTATATATATATTTGATGCATACCACGCAAATACAATTGCTTTTATTTATCAACAAACCTACAAACGAGTTCGACTGACCTACATACATCTGTATACCTATATTAGAAAAGCGGCGAAATTTCACTATTTTTTGCGACAAAATTTACCAAATTTTAGCCAGCATCGCCCTATGTGGTTATGAAAACAGCCAATATGGTATTAAAACATTGTCTAGTGGGCTAAATAGCCCTATACTACCCAGTTTACCCCTAACAAACAAAACTTGCTTTGTTAAAATTTTGAAATTTTCACTTTTCTGGTGATTATATTTATTTTTTAACCTGAACCATAGCTCCAAAGCGGTATCTCTGACAAAAAATGCTAGCAATAAAATACAGTAGCGTTTTTCATAGTCTCTAGATGAAAGGATCTCTATGATGGTCTCCGTTTTCTCTGTGAAGCTATATCTCAAGACATAGATTGCGAAAATGATACCCATATGTGAGCTTATCGGCCTTCTCCGCGTCACGTTTCTTACCAAAACGTAACCGACATCTCCAATGCTGGCCACAGGGAAAGGGGTGGAAGCAGAGCGAGTTCGAGAATTACCCAAAAAATATAAGTAAAGTCAAGAATAATGGGAAAAGAGCCACCAAAAGGGATGGACCGGTCTACCAGCGGTCGGAGATACCCTTTATCACCGAAGGAGAGTTGTGCGAGTTCCAAGTGGTAGACATGTCATTGTCCCGGGCAGGGAAATCAAGATTAGGTCAGAGTCTTATAGCAGGTTACAAAATAAGCTGAATTGACCGTGCGAACGTATGTAAATTACCTTAAACGAGTGTTTAACTCGAGAGGGTTAATTGTTGCAACTTATGCACTCCAGGAGTTGAACCGGTTGTGGTATAAAAGTGTTGGATAAATTAGGAAAAAGTAAGTTTACTTGAAACAAAAGTTGGAAATTTAGCTTGGCTTGATTTTGTGCACTCGGCACCCTTCAGCCAGAGCGTACTTAAAATAATTTACCCAGTGCGTTACTAAGTTTAATTAATGGAATCGTGTATCCACGCTGAAAGATGACTGTACTCCGGCGAGTTCTAGAAACGAGCCTTGCCGGGGTTATTTTAGAGGGGGAAGGGGGGGCGACCCCAAGGATTGCCCCCCTCCCGGCGAGCTCCCCCCTAGACACCGACCCCTACTTTTTCGCAAAAACGACCCCTTAAAATTTACGTTTTTTCAAAAAATTGACCCCTTAAGGGGTCGCTAGAAAATTTATAACTCATATACACGCATATCGTAGGCTAAACGATCAATTATTTGGTCACCAAACCTAAAATATGCATGTATACTATATATTATGGCCAAAAACTGAAAAAAAAACCAGCGCCACAAAGGTATGTTGGGACACCTGAAAGAAAAATATGTACTATAAAATTACTGACCCCTTAAGCGGTCATGACCCCTCGTTTCCGAAATGACCCCTTAGGGGTCAGTAAATTTTTCCGTTTACTGATCCCTATCTGGGAGGGCCCAAAATAACGCCGGCCTTGAGTAATGAATTTTGATATTAGAAAAGCTTAAAGGATGGATCTAATTAAATTTAAGGCTAAAGTTAAGTAATTTGATTAGCGTCGGCGAATTCGAGTAATCATGCCATTCACGCTTATATATACCTTGGCGAGTTCGCATAACGAGCCGTGGTATAAGGTTGAATTGAAAATAATGTTAAAAAAATAGATTTTGATTGTAAATTGGAAATTTGCATTAAATTTGAATTTTAAAAATGTATTGTTGCCTATACATGGTTTTAAGGAGTAAAAACTTTATATGGAGTTTATTTAGCTGTAAAGAGAAATAAGTGTTATAGTTTTACAAAAGACAACTAGGAGTTCAGACCATACTCATTGTTAAACTGCAGTGAACTCGAGTAGCAAGTCTGCAGCGTCTCAATAATTTGTTCCAAGATCTGGCATAGAATTTTCGGACTACCCGCCGTGCCCGTGTAGGCTGGTACAGAAGTCAGATTAGGATTTCTTAGAAAATTTTATCCGAAATTATTTACAAAATTTCATACTGCCACCGAGTGCCCGAGTAGACCAGTGAACAGCCTAACTTAGGATTGCATCGAAACAAGCTCGAAATATAAATTTCTAATTTCAATATCGAAAGGTTTACTAAGAATACCATGAAAAAGTGTTCGAGTAACAACCAGTAGCTTTGGTTAACCAGAATTTATGTGTAAATTTTGAAGGGTAGCAACTGAAAAATGTGTGCCCATACTTTCAGTCCTTACTGAGAACCCAATGGTGCCAAGATAGCAGTGAGCTGCATTAGCTCTGAAGGCGTCCAAGCTCTGTCTTAACTCAGGAAACGGCCCGAGTTAAGGCAGGGGTTGGAGCTAGAGAAAGCATTTATAATCATTAAACCCAAAGCTTGTAGGTTTTGGAGCTAGAGAAAGCATTTATAATCATTAGACCCAAAGCTTGTAGGTTACACTAAGATACACTCTGTAATGCTTTGACACCATTCCTGTATTAACCAAGGAATACAAGTCCGTGTATTACCTGTTTCGAATGTAATACTAGTATGAGATGGAGTGAAATTGCACCAGGACGTTAAAACTATTGCTATGTACAGGTCGTCTGAAACTAAATAACAATTAGCGCATTCTCAGCATAATCCCGTACAATATATGCATAGCGGTAACGGATAGATCCGCACACGAGGGTTGCTTGATAAGTGCCCAGCACCTTCAACACACGAAGCGATAAGATCCTCTGGGTATGCTAATACTAACATAGGGGAGGGTAGATGTGGTAGTACAGGTGACCAGCACCTTTCGGTAAATTGACAAAACAACTAGGTAACTAGGGATCGGCTCGAGTTAGAGCAACAACACAGATTCCGTTGAATTATTTTAATACCAGTTGTTAGCTTGAAAGTTTAAGAACAAAAATAAACAAAGCAACAATATTAGCACCCAACACATTATGTGTAAAACCTAACAGCCCCGGCATTATGCACCTGGGGTATGAAGATAACAAGTAGTAACGGTAATGAAGCACAAATATGATTCTCACGTCCAGCAATATACACCGTGGTAACAATTTTTATATTGGCTTTTTGAATTTTTAGAAACGGTCGTTTCGTCATAGCCATGTATTATGGGATACACACGTACCCGAATCGTAACATTATCTGAGCAAGTTGTAGGCTTTGGGGATCTGAAAAACAACTAGTAATTTTATGGGTTAGTGTTAGTGGGACAAGTGACACAGGATTTCCCCGAAATAGAACGTGGGTGTTGGACCATAACTGCCAAGCCCCCGAAGAGTAAAATTTCCCCGGCCTACACGCTGGGTAACCCTATATGCACTTATATATGTGTGTAGTATGATAAATATGGATATATCACTGTGTGTGGGGTCGCTACCTGTTCGTACCGTGAACAAATATAACCGAGTAACAAAACATAGTTGTGGAAACGCCTTACAAAGTCATCTATCTTCGACAACGAAAACCATGGAATTAATATTCATATGATATTATTATTACTAATTAATAATATTTATAAAGTATTACTATTACTAACTCAGTGCGTACTAATATTAATAATAAAACTTATAATGTCAACAAGTAAAAGAAAAAGAAAAAAACTTTGAAACCATATATTTTATACTAGATTCGAAACACACTATATATATTAGAACAACGCAACTACACAACAACCTAATAAACACTCACTCGTATATAATATCCAAGAACAGCAATAATAATTTTTCAAGCCAGTACTCTCACACCACAGTAAGTTTGTAACTAAGGAAATTTATTTAGTAATAATATTTTATATAATTTAATAATAATATTATTCATATATTTTTGGAGAAATTTTGTAAAATTTTACGGGCGAACTAGGGGTAATTTGAGGGTATCCGTAAGGATTGAATAGATTTATAAAGGGGAATGGGTGAGTAGAACCCCGTTTGATAATTTTAAAGGTTTGGGAGACTGTATCATGTTAGAAAAAATCAAATATTGATACATTTGTTTGTGGGAGAAAATGGTGGAAATTAGAGGAACCCCAAAGTTAATAAAAATAGAATAATAATGGAATTAGGGGGTTTTGCACATAGGGAACAAATTAGGAAAATCTTAGTGTACTTGTAAATTTGATAGAAAAGTAGAAATATGGATTTTTAGGTAAAATTGAACGTTGAATTAGGGTGTAGGGTTAACGGTTTTCGCGATACGAGTAAGTGTGGGGTTCACCCGAGTGGGGATAGGTGTTACCCTACCGGGGACGAAATATGATACACCCCACCGGAAGGAATTAATAATAAATCAGAGAGAAATGTGTTATTTAAACAAAAGTAAGGGAATCTATAAATTTGTCAATTCCAGCCCATGTTTAGAAAGTAATAATCCCCGAAAGAGGAGTAAAATGGGGTGGTTACCCGAGGTGTGGCCGCGTGCCATTCCGCTCGGGAGGCATAACCACCACTCCCTTTGGGAAAGTTTTGAAAATGGAATTAATATTGAATATTACTAAATTTTAGTTCCGAATTGGTATCCCTTAGCTTATAGGTTATGATTAAGGAGCCATATAACCCAAATAAAAGAAAATAA
>JASANE010015492.1:0-45002 GCA_030248225.1 Trileptium ribeirensis
ACGATTTACGTCACTTGATAACCCGATACCGTTTATCGAAAACATTATTATGAGGGTAAGCTAAACCAGCGCTCTTAATGCTATTCTCTGCTTCCTGATGGGCATTTGCTAATGAGTTTGATGACAGTCCACAGGTACTAACTTGAATTTTTCTTGAAAATTATTACATGCAAAAACC
Organism: Trileptium ribeirensis; assembly: GCA_030248225.1. Lineage (NCBI taxonomy): Eukaryota > Metazoa > Nematoda > Enoplea > Enoplida > Thoracostomopsidae > Trileptium > Trileptium ribeirensis. The sequence continues at coordinate 179 of JASANE010015492.1, forward strand.
GATATATACCAATTTTGGATTGAGCATATCGGTGGTACCTAAGTACAAATAATACAAATCTAATGTCGCGCATGCAGCTAACCATGATCAATGTCTATACAATATCGTTTTGTATTAATTAACATATTGTGTAAGTCGGGCTTGTGTAAGTTCCGTATGTCGTTGCTGCGCAGCGTTGAGGTCAACCAAATGACGGTGATCGGCTAATGCTTTGGATATTTCCTTCAACTTTTTCGTAACAGCGTTTCGAAAAGAGGCTAACTCAACGTCGACACGATCTACGAATTTAAATGGGAGAGGGGTTTTAACTTATTTGACTATATATGAACAGCAAGAGTATCGCGGCAGTTATTTTATATTGCTGTACGGAAGCTCCAGCTGCAGATTGGGCAGCTAGGCCACCCGCGCACTCCTTTGGCTCATATAGCTAACGGTCTGCCGTAATACTTTTCGCATTCAGACAAAATTATAGTTTTTGATCGTCTATGTTGCAAGAGTGTAAGACCGCATAGTTGTACAATAGGTTTTTCACATAACTTTGCATTTGATCGAAGACTTGCAAGTACCAGAAGACTATTGACCGATCTAGTTGGCTGCTGATCTGCGATCCTCACGCAAATCCAAACATGTAAGACTAATCAATCAATGCTTTGTCAATTAGTCTATAATTGTAACCGTGGACGTGCAGACAGAATAATGTACGCAGATATATAGATAAAAGGGTATAAAATTCAAAGCCATAATCTAATTGTCGTTTCGGTTAATGCTCCTAATTTTCTAATCTAATCCCTAAAATCTCTAATTTTCGAAAATCACACCTATTCAACTCAGCTCGTCGAGGCGGTAGAGGAAATGATTATTTAAATCTTTTTCTTGACAAAATAGTTTTTCGATATTTTCGTCATCCTTAGTAGTTTTGGGCATTTTGAGTCCTAGTTTCTATCTCTGTTATGTATCCACAGAGTAATATCCATGTGATATTTTTCATGATGAGGAGTATATGGGTTAAGATGCATTTAACAAAATATTCCTATACTTTTTTCATTTAGTTCGAATCCTTGTTGCTTACTGGTAAAAACATTAAAGTTACTACAAGGTACCGTTTATAATGATAGGTTGTTGTTATTGCTATGCTCCCCCCGATATTGTAGTGTACCGTAAACATTCGGGAATAATGACTTAACCTCAATATTCTAATTCACTAGTGATTAAAATTGGAGCTAACTAAAGCAATGAAAAATCTGATGAAGTTTGTACATTCTTAACATGACACTCCAGCAGTTTTGCAACATCCTAAGTCGTGACCAGACACAAGTTGTCCAAAATTAGCCAAGGTCAACTAAAATTATTTATATGAAAATTTCTCAAGTGGAGGTTGCCGTTCTGATTCGATCACGCATGTGCAGTAGAGAGGCCTTAAATAGAGTACCCTAATTTAATGCTTAAGCTTAATCTAAGTAACTAAACTTGATTGGACATGTGGTATTAACATCACAAATAATTTCTCTGCCAAGATGTACAATGCAGCGTCGAAATCATTGTCGCAGCCTTTTGCCTAAAACAAAAATAAAGTCACAATGCCGAGAATCATGTCACGAATCAACAAAAGATATGTCTTCACTTTAAAAACCTTCCAAATTGAATGCCTGATCATCCATAAATCAACTAAATTAGAGGGTTTTTTACGACATCATATTTTGAAGTTGGTAGTGGGTATAATCTTGTTTTAATTAATAGCCAACTTTTACATTGCAGGATGTTGATGTCGGTCGGAAAGTTAATAATATAGTTTTACATTAAGCGCCTTCGTCCACAAATTGCCAACTTTTTTGAATATTGGATTATATTTAGTTATTTAAAAACACAATGCAAAAAAGTTGAATACAAACACTCAAGCCTTGTTGCGTAATAAAAAACCACATATTAACTGCCACAAAATAAAGCTGCAATAAATTATTCATAAACGAATGACGACAATTCGTTGGAATCGTCGGTGTCCTGCCTTAGGTTTGGACATTGCCAAAAGTAAAAGCCACCACTGTGAGACTATGTCTTTGTTACAAAACAGTACAGCACAACTGCGGATTTGAAGCAAAAAAAATCTTTATTTTCTCGAATTTCGCCGTTGAATGTTGAGAATTTAATTCTGTGTGATGATTCTGTTGAGATACAATATTTTAAATTGTTTTTCTTTTAATTTCAGCAAAAGCTTAACAAAACATAAGAGGAATTTTAGCAAATTTTTTTATTTGGGACAATTTTTAAGGGTAAATTAAACATATAATATTTAAATTTGACATCATATTCGTTCATTTATAACAAAGATTGCTGAAAGAATACTAAGGACCCAGCGGATCTCAAAAATTATTTCCTCAGTTTGTGACTATTGTTTGTGGCAAAATGTTGAGTTCATCTATGATGAAAATGTCTTGTCATTTAAGATCATCAGCCGTAGGTCAAGCCGATTTCCTGCTCGGTTTAGTATAAAAAGACTGTCGATTAAAATTGCGGTCTTCAGTCTCAAATCTCTGACGTTCAGAAATTCCTGTTGAATTGCATATTGTTAACCTTTGAGGTAATAATCGCAACTGATGGTAAACTCTACCTACTTTCATTATATGGATGAGAATGGGCAGAAGGTTTTCAGCCCAGCGCGTTCTTCGCGGCCCGCTGGCCCGTCCAGGCCTGGCCCGCTTGCGGTTGAGCACGATATACCAGGATTGGCCAGGCTGGGCTGCGGCAAATGATTAATTCTTGAATACAAATAGCGGAGTTGCATTTTTTGAGCACATAAAATTCTGCAGCTGACTAGTAACAGGTAGAATATTGCTTATTGTCGATATAAATTTGTGCACTGAAAATTTGAAAGCAAATATATGTTGACCACAGTCGACTCAACAGCCGTCGGCCTTATTTAGTAGGCATTGTTAAAATATAAAAACAAAATTGAAATGATGGCGCAGCAAATTTCTAAAAAAAGACAAATTTTTGGAATTATAGCATAAAATTTGTACATACCAGTGAAATACTGAAAGTAAATTCCATGCATAAGTTTTAACTGCTATTTAATTTCAGGGCAACTTAATCTCATTCGGGTTTGTCAAACTTTCGAAACTTAAAACCTCGTATTGATAAAGGCAGTGTTGCTGAAGCGCTAGAGTGTGTTGTGGTAGCACATATCACAGTGCACACATTACGTACATACAAACATTGCATAATTTTAACTCTTTAGTTTTTCCAACCGGATCTGCTATTTGGTTGTATATTTTAATATTTTTGTCTTCATTTTTCAAAGATTCTAAACAGCACTTCTTAAGCTACAAGCGGTATTAGCTGGGTTTATGGTACTCGGATCTTAGTATTGATCTTATAACGCTTTGTAATAGTTTATTTTTCAGTTTTTGAATATGCAATATATTTGGTCACTTAATATTTGGCTCTTGATATGTCCACAATGGCTATGTTTTGACTGGTCAATGGGATGCCTTCAACCGATCAATACATTCTGTGATATAAGAATATATGCAATATTATTGCTGTGGCTTGCCGGTGCTTTTGTGATATACTTAGCGCTATCATTTCCTGATCCTACTGTAACACGGTGAGTAATTGCCAATTATGCTTAAACGTACGGTAGTAAGTTTTTAGCTAGCCTTAATATAGCCACGCGCAGCTTTCTCACTCGCTTAGTCATTGAGAAATCGTTTTTATTGGTCGATCTCGATTCGATTTGTTCCAAATTAATTTGACGGCCTAAAAGTTCGCTTCAAGTGAGCCTATTTATAGGTGTCGAAAGGCCAGTCGGATTAGGAAGAGGGGGTAGACGGTCTCGGCGGGAGATGGGTGTGGTCCTCGGGAAGCAGGCCAGGAAGAGCAAATTTATTAAATTTTCAGGAACTCAAACTTTTGCTCCATTTTTGTCAATTTGCAATAAATTTTTTCTGATTTCCACTATTTTATTCTATTTTTAACACGATTTTTGCCAATTTCTGTTAAAATTTTCCTGGATCCTCCGGCACAGAGAGGGGAAAGTGTATAGCCTTCAGCGGAGGAGGCAGATTTGGATTGAGAGGATCTAACCCTTAGGTCGTTGGTAACCCCTGCCCCTCCTCTAACAACAAATATGCTGTTATTGTACTTTTGGGTTTTATGATGCATTTCAAATTTTGTATACGCTGTAAAATACAGCCCATTACGACACACGTATACTTTAAGATCGCTCTGTTGAAGAAAATAATTTGTACTCCAATCTTCTTTAGGCTTTGTAATTTATAAACTGAAATAATAACCGTCGGTTAGGTTTATACGATGTCGATTTACATCTATCTTAAACACGGGTTAAGTCTATCTTAGACACGTGACTCTTTCATGCCAGAATTAATTTATGTATCGTGCAATGTTTGACAAAATCAAGCCAATGGAGCGAACATGGGCTGTACGTGTAAAAGCGACGTACGCAAGCCACTGAGATATCTAGGTTGTTGCTCTGTTCTTTGAGAAATCGTAAAGTAAGCACTTAAAACAAACGTTCAATTTATTTTACTCGAAAACACTCATAACACTCATTTTTACTCAACACAACATAATATTGCTCTCAGTCCATTTAGACTAATTTAGGCATCATGAAAGGATTAATCATTTTTGTGGCACAACTTGCAGCAGTTCCTCCATTAGATGTCGTAAAATTATGGATCAAAATAAGCTGAAAAATTCTTGTATTCCATGTTAAATTTACAACAGAAATCAATAACTGCTTTTAAAACTTTGTGTTTCGTATTTAAATCTTCTTGTTCCATCTCAACTCTTCTTTTTACAGCGTTAAAAAGCTAAAAAATTTATTCTTATTTTGCACATTTTTATATCAGACATTCAGTAAGCCGTCCGTACTCAGCTGCTTCATTTTAGGCTAATTCAGTTCAGCTTATGCTTTGGAATTGCTACATTTTTACCAGCATCAAATCTACTATTTTATGTTGGATTTGTGGTCGCTGAACGTGTGTTGTATTTGCCTTCGTTCGGTTTCTGTCTACTTGTTTCTGTGATATTTTACGCGTTGCTCGGCTTCTTACATCATCGCCAAAAGTCACGGGTAAGCAGATTCTAGGAATTACTAAAATTGGTAAACATAGCATATATTTTTGACCACATCACAAATAGGATTAAGAATACTATATATCTCTATCATTTCAGCTGTATGGCGTATGAATAGGTTACTGTTACAATAATTTATGTCAACGTCAGTTTGGAACGGAATCAATATACTATTAATTTGAAAGTGTTAAGACTAGCTGTAATCGTACTTATTGGTAGAGTTCATGATGGGATGTTTTGAAATATTTTATCGATTCATGGAACAATTATAGCCTTTACAATGGTTATCGTTTAATATGCAAATTATTTTTAGCGGAAAAATTATTAGTTCCTAATCGATATCATATTCTCACTGACACTTACACTCACTAGTGCAACTTTTTAAATAGTATCAAACTGAAAAATATTCTTGTATTTGTAATAAACTACATTGGAAATGTTCAATAAAATATTTTAAATTTATGACCAATTTTACTGTCACGACTACGATTTGGTATTTTTATTTACGTCGAGCCCGTGATTTATTTGCAGCCGTAAATCTAGATTAAAAAGCATTGTCTTGCTTTCTACATTTAGGGGAAGCACCACCATTTGAGTTGTGTTGCAAGCCCGAAATCTTCTGAAATTGATCTAACGGAAATACAAAAGGATGTTCCTTTGTATTTAGTAATTTCTTTTATGGCTTAGATTGGGCAAGTGCAGTCGGCATTATACTACTGATTTTAACACAAAAAACCTGAATTTTATTGTAGATAGGCAAAAGTATTATCGGAAATCAGTGTCAAATTATACATCAGACTAGTATCTCGCAAGTGAGGGTGAAACGGAGCGAGCGTGGTTTCAGTTTAAGTTATCATTTTGTTTAACCATTTCTAACAGGCTGTGGTTGAATTATATACTACCCTAAAATCTTTTTAACCCTGAACCCATTGTAAATAATAAAACCCCATCGACCCTAAACCCATCGAAAACAACTGACAACGCATCAAGTATTTGCGCTGGTCTCTAGAAAACCAAATCGTCGTATCCAGCCTTCAGAAATACCTTTACTAGACTATTCTGGATGTCCTGCACGCAATGACTACTCAGACAAATGAAAACGCACTACATTTTGGAAATGGTTTTGATCCACCGTAAAACTCTAGAAACCGCATGATAAGATATAATATATTCAAATGGACTCTATATTACAAGACCATAGTATCCAGCGCGCTTGGTAATCTACTAGGTACTCATTGTAAGGTAAAAATAGACAATAACACTAGGAAATTTGAAAAATCGCTATTTCTTGCAAATGGTGGGCGAACCGGATTCGGCCCCACAGCGGCCCATGGTGTGGTCCCACAAAAACGTCATTGTCAGCAAAATTGTAGATTTTGGTAAGATGAAGTTGTAGATGGTAGTCTCCTTTTTCCGATGCGAAGCCTATGTCGCGATGTATGGGCTGCGCAGGCGAATATTATACTTTGGCTCTGCTTGGCTCTTCAAACGTCATGGCGGACTTGGCACTAAAGCAGAGCCAAGCCGAGCCGGGAGCCTGAATTCTCATCTCTAATGTAAATGGAAATGTGAATCGAAATTGTTTTCTTCAGCAATAACAAGCCAAAACATATCATTTTATGCAATAATTTTCTTATTTCTCCGCTTCTTCGGTGCGTAATACTGTTTTAGAGTGTTGGAAAGTTTCTAAAGTTTAACAATCTAGTTTGGTGATCAAACGGATATTGACGGGCTTGTGGCTTTTTTATTTTGCTTACTTTCGTTTACTTTAGGATCTGGTAACATTTGCTTTTTACGCCTTGATAGCAGCCTTCGCCATGAAATCTGTGCAGGTACGGTATCTTAAATTTTTAAATTATAAAATTAACATTTTATTAATTAATCTTTGATTGCTCAAAACTGTCATTGCAGCTTGAGTCTTCGTAGCATATGTATTTTCAAACGCGATTCACAACAGCGACATTTCTAAATTTTTAAATTAAAATTAAGTATAATTATTAACTATATATATAGAGACTCCTCTAGTGGTGAAATCCCGACTTCGGTAAAAGCTAAACTTTAGAAAATTTTTATTTGAAAAAGAATACAAACGTGGCAAAATCAAAAACTGTATAGGAAATCATATGACTATACAATAATGCACCACATAATGACTTAGAAGCTAATGAAGATGCGTTTGGAACGCCTGCATCACAGCTTGGACAAAGCTAATAGTGATAAAAGTCACAATTAGAGTGCGATATGTTTGGCACCAAATAGTCTTATGGTTTATCAATCTTTTCTGTAAAGCTGCTGATTTGATACAAGAATTGCGAGTATTTTCTCGAATTTAGCGCACTAAAGGTCAACAGCGGTAGTTGAAAATATAAACTGTATATACAGGTTTTTGTTTTAGTACATTTTGCGCCACATGTCTTATTTGTTTTCGCACAACGATTATCGTATTATCGTACTACTAGAGCAACTTTACCTGGCACATATAGCCAAACACAAATGTTGAAAATGATTGTTTCGTAAAATTTCATATAGTAAAAATATCAGGTTTTGAAGTTTTTTCTGATTGCTAGTCGTAGATTTCTTAATTAGTGCCAATTTTAGAGCATTTAGTGTGCTTTCATGCGATAAAGATACCAATTTATTATCCATGTTTTTATACAGGTATTTTATGACAGGCTTTTCAATATCTAACATACGAGTTTTGAATCAGTGAATGTATAAAAAGCTTAAAAGGTGCGTCAACCATACGAAGCATATTGCATTATGTGTTCCTAGAATAACGTTAACCGAGAGTGCCGTCTGATCTGTATTCCGATTGATAGTTTACAGCTAGTAAGACCGGCAAAAAATAACTCAAGCATTTTGCTCAAAAACCGCAAATCAAATGATTGATTTAAATAACTAGATATTGTAGATACCCAAAGAATTTTTTACAGATTTTTTGGCTTCAAGATTCGTTGCGTACATTATCTGTAAACATTTTGTGCCATTATTTGTTTAATACTGCTTTATACTACTCTAGCAAAGCATATTGTCACCATTATTGGAATTCTCTGCTTTCAAATTTTAGTTTAAAACGATACTATATTTCGTCCAATAAACGCTAGCAAATTCCGTCGTCCTTTCTCCTTTCTGCTTTGAAAAATAGCATATTTGCTCCTATAAATCTCTACCCTTGAGTAGTCGTTGTAGTGTAGGCAACCGTGCGTCCAAATATTTGTACGCACGTTAATGATGAGATCAGACAAGTGCGGTATCACGAGTTTGAACGAGCTACAGTGCGCGCAAATGTTTGAATATACTGTTGGCTTTGGTGAAGTTAACCAATACACATTGTGCCTTTCCTAGACCCCGCGGCAAACTTAAGATTAATTTTAGTCCTTTGGGTTAGGTAGGCTTGGACTTAGACTTAGGCTATTAGGCTTAGGAACGACTCTAGGAAAAGCCGCTATAAAACGTTCGTTCCAAATACAATTTGTTAAATTCATGAAAAGCAGCAGTTTACGGTAGAGCGTCGTAATGTTTTAAATTTCACAAAATGAATCGCTCAACAAAGTGTCCATAAAATTTTATGTAAATTGAATTTTAGCACTACCTATTTAAACATACTGGCTACAGTTTCCAATCTTCGGATGTATTTGATAAGTACATAGAATAAGTTTGAAGTAAAGTTGTGTAAAATTATAATTTATTTGCATTTAAAAAGGTATAGTAGAACATGGTAGTCATTAATTCAGCAAAGTTAATGGACGTTACGCAATAACTGCTTAAAATACTGTTTGTAGACATTAATTTACCAGTATATCTACATTATAGCGTAGCAACGACTGGCTGTCCGAGGAAAGATTATTTCGATCCGGTGCTGATGTTTGTCCACGAAATGCTAAGGCGCATTACAACTTGGCTAAAGTTCTTGCCGACTCTGGTTCGCCGCAAGAAGCAATTTTAAAATATCGAGAAGCGATCAGGTAGTGATTTAATAAACACATACAGAATTACTACAGCTGTCGAAGCTAGGATAATTACGCTAAAATCCATTTTCGTAAGTTCATTTTAGTAGCATCTTGTGTATACATTAGCTGTTAAAACCATGTTTTGTTCGCGCATATCTGTTTTGAGATCGTAAACTGACTTGACAAAAGAAAAGTCAAGGTAGACGCGCATAAAGTAACTTCGTGCATTATAATTAGACAAAACCTGTTGCCAATTATGGTTCATCACAAGAAGCTATTTTAAAATACCGGTATACAATCACAATCGCGTAGAAATAAATTATTGAACACAGATTATTATAGAAGTTGGTTTGAGATTTCTTTCACCGGTACTTTTTTAAATACACATGTAATTTGTAGATTTACATATTTACGGGATCTATTCTTTACACGCATTATTCTGGTTTGGCTAGATATTATACATACTACATATACGCTGCAAACTTATTAGATTTCTCGAGACTGGAATGTTTTGTTAAACTTATCAGACAATCTGTTTCATCGCGTCTAAGTTTTATCAAATATGACAGTCCACAGAAACACCAGATATGAGTGGTTTGCAGCAATTTTAGGCACGTTGAATGTGATGGTAGTAAAAAGGTAAAACTTAAAATGGTGTTTCTTGATGGTTCCAGGTTTCTAAATAACGCATATAAAAAAGTAGTGACAAAATATTTGTGTTATTACGATAAATTGCAGGTTCATTGCCAGTCATGAGTATCATAGCGTTTTAAGTCGCAGACATCAGTTAAAACATGGCCAAGATATCATTTTCCAAAAGTTTGCGTTTCATGAGTAAAATCCCTTGACTCACTTCCCCAAGGGCAGTAAACTGGGATGGTAAATTTTGTACTAGTCAAACATGATATATATATACATCAATAAGATGAAAGTTGTTCTATGACCTGTATCTTGTCTAGAAAACCTGAGTGTAACCAGAAATGAGAAACAGGATCCGCCGTATTTCTACTTATTTATAGTCAATTTTATTATGATCATGCTGTATTTGCTAGTTTCTTTAGGTTATCATAACAGTGGTGGCTCGACTTCTCTGTGCAATATTTGTTATCGTTTTATACGTAATAAGGTACTTAGCGACAAACAGGAAATTCCAAATATTCGAGACATTGAGTTAGTACTGAGCCCGGCAACGATATCGTATTGTGTTTATAACACTATCACAGTATCTTCAAATAATGATCGAGAAGTCAAACCGCCATATCAACCCAAATTTAAAGCAGATGTTGATACCGCCAGGGATATTTTTAACAGTGGTTGTATTGACGTTGCCGAAATTTTCACATTATTTGTATTTGCGTTATCTAGGTAATAGCATTAGTATCAATCCTATGGTAGGTCTTTTCCCTGTTTTAGAGCGTACAGAATAAGAATTTCGTGAGTATATATCGCGTGTAAAATAATAATGGTTGAACGGATTTGATAAAAATTTCACTGTAACTTTAAATTTTTTCGCCGACATCTAGCTTTATGTCCAGTATATCAACAAATTGTTGCTCTGTCGCACATTATGGCAAAAATATGGCTTGTGTTAAAATCATTGCAGTTTTGCTGCGACCTCGTACACGTAGTCCGCAGTGTAGTCCATACCTAGTGATTCCAATGATCAGTAAATGCAGCTGCTTCTCTAGATCATGCAACGGCTATAGTAAAATCGAGAAGAACAGCAGGTAGTTTTGTAAAAAAAATTAGTATAATTCAATTTTTGGCAGACACCTATCCTGCCGTGGTTCAAACTATATAATATTACTCGATATTCTGAATATTCAAGACATAGGTCCCGAAAAACTTGAATATCCAATGGCCCTGATTGAATTACTCGGCAGGCAACGGTTTCTTGAATGCATATAGTTGACACTTTTTGCTATATGTTTTAGGATAAACCCAAGCTATGAAAATGCATTTAATAACTTGGCTGTTCTGCAGAAAAACGCTGGAAAGTTTAGTGAAGCAGAAACGTTATTGAAGCAAGCGTTAAGTATCAGGTATGTGCTCTGGAATGTAGCTTTTAGCCACACGAAGGGGGCTTTTGCGAGCGAAACATATTTCTAACCGATACGAGCACTTTTGTAATTGTACTGTACAGTATGTAGAAATTTATGACTTGGCATTGTGAAACTTTGCGAAAATTAGGCGCATTCTCTGCAGTTATAGCTAAAATTTTTATATATGACCTATTTTTGTTTTCACTGCAAGAAAACTGGAATTATAGAGTATGTTGTGAGAAAAAATTTTAAGATAAGAAATGAGTAAATTTTCAGCTCTGTATAGAAGATGAAAACCCTCCTCAAAAGATCGATTTTATGGTTTTAAGTAAAAATTTCGTAATCTTTTACCTATCTCGATTCCTAGTCACTCATTGGTTGAAATATTGAAATTTAGCAAATAAAGCAGTATTATCTTGCGATCTGCTAGAACAATTGAACGGACATAACAATAAAAATAGCTTATATATAACAATATACTAAAAATCGTTTCTGGTTAAACATCAATGTATTACTTCATTGATGAAGAGAAATTCGAACTGAATGAAAAGTTACTACAATTACATTTCTCATAATTGCTCTAAAGTTGGCGATCGTAAATTCGAATCTGCATACGAAATGCAGCAGCTTATTGCGGCTAAAGAAATTATGACTTTAAATGTCCAAACAATTGTGCGCATAATTGTGATTTTTTGTCAAAAAATGACCAAATACATGATTTCTATAGCGCGTCGCCAAAAATAGCGCCTCAAGCAGTACTAAAGTTGTTGCTGTATTTAAAAATCGATTATCTTTACGCTACTTGGGGTTATCCTAGAAGGCTCCAAAATTACAGTGAACGATTTTATCGTTTCAGGTCCGATTTCACAACAGCTTGGATGAATCTAGGAATTGTCTCCGAACAGCTAAGAAAATACGATCAAGCTGAGCATAGTTATTTGACAGCGCTTTCCTACAAACCATATTGTGCTGATACACTGTTCAATCTTGGAAATTTGGTGAGTTTAAGCTACAACGCAATCAGTGAGTTAACTAGAACCGAACTTAACCGGAAGCGGAAAATTAGACTTCACGTGAAATCAATGCCGGAACCTGGTCTTAACACTCTGTATATATAAAGTAAAATACAAGAAGCATAAATGAGTTTTCCGTTTTTGTGAGGGAACGATAATCTAATAGGTGTATATATGTGGCCGGTTAAGCAGAATGGATTCACTGTTTCAAACATGCATTGGGTATGGCACTTTATCTTTGTGAGACGATGTAAAGGCTAAATATGCTAAACCTGGCCAACTGAAATTGCATTGCTGGATATGGCGCAAGTAACAATGGCATGCATTAAATCCAGCAAACACTAGGTCCATACATCGTAAAAATATGCTTTAGATTGTTAGTTTTGTTGAAATTTGTGATTTATGAGTAGTATTACCCGTTTGATTATTGTAATAAGAAATAAAGTGTATATTGCTGTTGATACCGGTTTCTCCAATAATTGGTGCTGCAAAGATCGGATTGCGTCAGCCAGGAAAAATATGTCTGACCGCGAGAAGGTCCACTACACATCTCTATGCTGCCTCTAGAAATACTGATTGTTTTGTAAAAATTACTTTGCTAATCCATGTTTTCAGCATTTTTGAGACACTACCTCGCGCCCCGCTTGGCAAAGGGTCCTCCACTTGCAAGCCCCACTAGTTCCAGACTGGTGTGCAAGCCAGTGATGTGAGCTGAAAACTACCGCCACGTCTTAGTCAGTGAATCGTTGTTGTATTGCTGTCTTTGTTGGTAATTGAAGGTGTCTCGGGATGGTCAATTTGGAACATAAATATGGGCACTGAATTCAGACAAGTCACACTTGTCTCATTTCCTTCAGCTGAGCGCATTAAAATTACTTTAGGTTACGTAGTTTTGAGCAATGTAAAATGCTCGAAATTACCTTATGTTGCGGCGGTACGTGTATAATAATAATAATGGCATTGACTTATAAAAACACATTTGGCAACTGTTGCTAGTCACAACATATTAGGCGGGTATATCGTTGGTCGGAGCTTAAATAACCGTCTCGGTAACGTAATTTTGGGGTGCACATGCACTTCAAAAATGATAAATACATTACTGTTTGATTTACTAGCGTTATCTCCCCTCACCTTATATATACATTTTAGTACTGATACAGAATTAGCTGCGGGAAAATTAAAAGAGTTAATTAAAGGTATCAGTGCTAAGGCAATCATTAAAAAATGGTTTTTCTTATAAAAGTTGCCTCTACTATAGTGTTTGACTTGTGGTATAATTTTCTAGCCAATGTTGTTTTGTAAATGAAAACCTTCAATTACAAATTTCGGAGCATGGATTTCTTAAAGGAAAGAATCCGAACTTCGATTCCGGCAAAAGTTAGCCGGATTTGAAATCTGAATTCTGCTAAAACTAGAACCTGAGTCCTGGCGTCTCCCTGAACTTTTCATGTTTAGCTATATTATAATGGTATTTTGATGTTGTTTTATATCGGTTATTAATATTTGATTATTCGAGCACTTTTGCCTGTATTGTTCAACCAAATACACTGAATGTTTTTTCATCTAAAAGACTTTATTCATAAATTTTTGTCGCAAATTCTTTTATCACCTCGGTCTAAGTCAACAAAACCTGAGTGGGACGTCGCCAACAAAATTTGCTGAATAGGTACCAGCACTTTATGACGGTTTACTTAATATACCAATGTGTCGGCTGTAACCTGAAAAATACTATTTGAAAGGGCGCGCGAGCTCCTAGTGCCCCACCTTGACAACTTACCTGGTTTTCGGGCGCCATTCAATTATGTATGGAAATCATATTATAAATTATATACTTTAGATTGTTGACATCTCTAGGTCAAAATAAATTTCTGTCTTTTAACTATTTAATATCAATGTCGCTGAAATGGAACAAGCACCAGTTTGTGCGCCCATTCGTTTGGCGCTCAAGTCTTTCTAAACTCTATTTCAGATAATAGACGATAATAAATGATTGATCCTTTGTATTCCAGTGAGCGATTGATTTAGTTCTTGTCGATTGAGCGCAGATAATATTGTAGATACTCATTCTACGATATCTATGTGACACGTCAGAATACAATTGGCAACTGTTGCTAATGGAACAGCATTGTTTCTACACTACATTAACATATAAAAACGACACAATACTATACAACTATAAGTTGAGTAAATATAAAGGTTTACTCGTCTCTATACAAAAAGGACCTAGCAAGTTACTATGTTATATAAATATGACTCTGATTGTCTACAGTTAACTAATAACGACTTTCCCACCACATATATTTTTGAATCGGGAATCCGAAATGCTGCGTTATGCACTCCAGTTTACTTTTTATATATGCCTCGGCGTAGATATTGATTTCGAAAAATTTCAGTCTTTTACCAACTGTAATCAGCTTAATTATAAATGTTGAGCAGCTTAACGTTCACTTTGTACAATTTATAAGTATCAACATTTGATATTTTACTCTCGTTGAGCGGAGCGAGGCGAAACCGAGCGAAGAGTTTATATTTTTTGTCTGTAACCAAAAAAGTCGATGTCCGTTCGTTCGTTCGTCGCGATGAATCTCCAGAACCACTGAACCGATTTCAAAAAAGTTTTTTGTTTTATAGCTTAACATCTGGGAATGTGCACCTGATATATGGGATTTCAAAACTTTGCATAATGAATTAGCTATAAGCTAATTAGTTGCCTGTACTTAGCTAATTAAGGCACTTTTGGTTATATCTCGCTAAATACTTGGATTAGAATCGTTTTGTTTTGACCAGTATAGGGTTTTCGGTTTCAAAAATGCAAATACGATACTTTTAGACTCATATGATCATTATCTTGCAATTAATAGATTATGCTAATTGGACTAAGTTAGAATTAAGAATTAGAAAGTTATGTTCAATTTTTAAATAAATGGTAGAGTTTATGTTTCAAAAGGACATTATAACATTATCGAAGCTCGACAGCAGTGAGAAGTTTGAAACATAAACAAACGTAATCCTGAAAGCACTTGCAGAGTAATATGTCGAAAACATAGAAATCACTACTATATGTGTCTACAAAAGCTATATTAAATGTTTAAATTAAATTCTTTAATGTTCATGTTGAGTCGACTGATTAATAAATAACTTACGTTCAAAAAGCTATAGTTGTTTTCTATTCTCTGTCGTCCGTTTCGTCCGCCTGTGCACTAAGATCTATTGTTTGTGGTAAGATACTCTCACTTAATACATGTGTTGTGAAGTAAAAGTGAACGTCCAAGTAAAAGTGTTTACGTTCATAATGGCAACTCCGCGCTCCTAAAAAATATGTAGTTCCACTACGACTTGTATTAATTTTGTATTTATTGTTTGGTTTGGTATTACGTATATATGTAGTATTTGGTTTTTTATATTATTACGAGATTCAAAATTGGCTGGAAATAGGAGGTACACTATAAACCAGCGGAACTATGTCGAAGTTTACTCAATTTTTGTTGTCTCGAAAACTGGGATTGGCAGACTCCAGCCAGTTTATTTCTAAACTTTCGCGGCAATTTGTGTTTACTGCTAATATCACCGACACTGAGTGATTTCTGGTAAAAGGGTAGGCATAGTAATACTTAGTGAACACTATGTTTGTTACTGACAAGATTTAAAACCCTCGTGATCGATGTCTAGATTGTAGGATGCCGCGCTAATATCTAGTTTACTAAAAAGCTAATCTGACATCTCAGGGCGTCACACAATAAGTATATAATGATTTATTCATGTAATTTATTGTAATATTTTCACTATTGGTTGAAAATCACTATTGTAGGATGTATGATACACACGAAATACTTGTCTTGAAACTTTGTATCACTATGTGTGTTCGAAGCTGACAGTGCCGATCTGTGACTGGTTACGAATCATTTTTCGTGTGTGATCCATCACCATGCTGCTTTACATACTTGTTTAGCATGTAGTAGCGTGGATCAGTTTCTAGTGTTGAGAAAAAAGCGACCCGACACAAGTACAAAGCATTTTGGATCATGCCACTTTTAAACAGCAAAACTTGTTTGGTATTGTATTTGCTCCAAAAATCATTCCAATTTTTCAATCTATACAATATTGCTATGATGTGAATTTAACTTGTATGGTAACGAGAAACTTCTTCTCAAAACAATCAAAAACACTGTCGACAGATTTTAAAACTTAAATTTAACCCTTTAGTTCTTAAAATGACACATATGTCGCAGCGCACATTGCGAAAAGATTGTCACACCTTATATTGCGAAACGATTGTCACAGCTTACATTGCGAAGTGGTGCACTAAACCCGAGTTTGTCATGCGGGGTGCGCTTAAGTGTGCGTTGATATTCCACCGTTTACACTAGATGCCAATAATATAAAACTATATTGAAAAACTGTTTCAGTATCTTGCGCAAGAACGTTATGGGGAATCATTGCGGTGTTGGCAAAACGTTACCCGAATGCAACCAAGTCATTTAAAAGCGTGGATCAACTTGATTATTCTATCAGATTCATTAGGTAAAATGATTTGTCACAAAATTGTTTTTATTTTATGTAGTAGTTATATAAGTGTTTTAAGATTTTTCTGCGTTAATTTTCGTTTACCTATAAGTAGCCGACTTTAAAAATTTTGTTGACACGTAGGTTGTCGAACTATCTGTAGATCTGTAGAACTATCGTTTTGATTTTATGCATCATGCTGCCAAAAGCAGAATTCGCATTAAAGTTATATATTATTCCATGATGTACTACTATACAAGTGAATCCATGTATTTTTATACTTTAAATCTGTAAAATAGGGACAGGTATTCCATAATAGATACACAAATTATTTTATGTAGACATGCGGCGTTTACGTTATAAGTTGCCAGCCATGTAGAAGTTTTGTCCACGTACAGCCTGCCTAACACCGTTAACGATATAGTGTACAGAACACCCACACTGTATTCTAAACAATTCTATATAGTGTTTCGGACACCATCAGCATTTATACATGGTGTCATGGACACCATTAACTTCTAGCTAACTTCGATGAAGGTCTTTTGGGAAGATGTCTTTACGTTTTTCCGTTGTAAGGTGTTTATACGGTTTAACTTCTGTCCGAGCACTTCCTATGCAAAGATTTCAGCAGAATGGTTTATGGGTTATAATCAGTTAGCGTAAATTATTTGAAATTTAACTTAGCTAGTTTTCCCGCGTTTTTTTAAATAAGTATTCAAACATATGGCGTCGAAGACACCATAGTGTAATATACATGGTGTCAGCGACACCATGACTTGTGCTGCACTGTATGCCCGTCCGAGTACCATGCACCATGGTGTGGTCATGACCGCACGTGGACAAATCTTCCACATGGCGGGCGTTATATAACGTAAACGCCGCATTACACGAGTAGAAATACCTTAATACCACATCCGTGAGGTATTGACATTGTTTTCACCTTTTGTCTTACAATGCATATTCACCTTTATTTACAGTACATTGTATCAGCCTGGTTATAACGAAAGACTTTGGAAACACGTCAGGAAAATTGTGTGCGGTAAACTTCTAGGATTTGTTCGCCCTACAACGAAGCCAATAATTATTGAAATCTTAAGGCAGTATCGCAGAAAAAAATTTAGAAATTATAAACATTACAACTGTTCAATATCACAAACACGGAAGATGAAACGTCACACTACGCTAATATCACCACATGCTTGAAGTATGAGCAAGAGCAAATGCATCCCTTGATGACATTTATATGCAAGGTCTACACAGTTGCCTATACACCGACTGTGACACTTGTTTACATTGCTATCGACAACATAGCCGTATTTTGAACAAATGTCGCCTTGTATTCCCACTACTGCGGCATACTTCTCTGCAGATACATGCTTCAGAATGAAGCTGAGACTCTGTTGAGTCTTGCGGTCTAACGTAATTCAGGGGCCGTAATTTATATTTTTAAAATGTTTTGTGCGCAAGGTTGGAATTTTAGCACCACTACAAATCAGTTTTAAGTTTAGTTTAAGGCTGATATAAGAACCTTAACTTTGCGTATCCAGGAATGCACTACATACATACAGCTTACGCGCCTCGGTTTGACTTCGCCACCATTACTATCAGACTGGACAACTTGTGCGAGTTTCATACTAACTATATTTTGCAAATGTGTGTAATGTTAATGTTTTAGGAAACGTTGATTTATCAAGGCAGTATGCTGATGAGGCATTTGGCTTTGGACTGAACGACCCAATAATTCATTATACCATCGCAAATGTCTACGGTCGACACGAACAGTATGCGAGAGCCGAACAGCACTATAAAACAGCAATTGCATTGCATCCCACGCACGGACCTTCTCATGCCAACTTAGGTAAGATTGATATTTTAGAGTTTTGGATGCCAGAAATTAAATTATAATAAGAAATTTATATTATTATACTATTTTGGTTTATGGTGTATTAATAAATTTTTTAAACTGAGCCTGCCAATCTATAAGTCACGTGCCTAATTGTACGAAACGTACAATTTTAAACATGTTTGTGTCGTATTTGATGAAATACATGTGTCAAAAGCTGTTCAACAAAATTCATATACGTGTTCCACATTGCATTCGATATGGCTGAGGAATTTGTAACTTTATTTGACACATCAGAAAGCTCAAAGGTAAATTATTGCACAAGTAATCTATAAAATTAAAATCAATAAATAAGACAACTCTCAACACCCGGACGGTGGTTTGTCTAGGCTTATCGTTTATTACGTGTTCAACACAAACTCAGAGAAAGTGGACAAAGTGGAACAGAATTACTGCACAAGCCAGGCGCTTAAACTGTAATCTTAACAGCAGTCTTGTTATTTTTAGACCTAGATGCTTAGGGCTGCCTTCAGACCTCCGATTTGAGTGGTCTTTTTTAACCACATGCATTTCATTTCAGATGACACATTAATTGATCAATTTGCAAAACATATATTTTGAACTTCAAAATACGACCCATTGACTCATAAAGCTTATGTTAATAATTTCAGGTGTTCTGTACCATCGTACGAAACGTTATGAAGATGCCCAGTTTTATTATCAGAAAGCTTTGTCTCTAATGCCTGACTCGAAAAAGACGCAAGAAAATTTGAAAAATCTTCAAGTCTTCCTTATACAGCAATAGACAAACTGTTGACTACATTCGCTTGCTAAAAGTTTTGTGCATTTCAGACAAAATAATAAACGGTAAATTCCGTACACTCGAGTCCAGATATCGATAGGCGATGTGTTTATGGCTAGAGAAATATCACATATTTCGACACACGATTAGGAATTATAGTGGGGTTAAAACTATGTGATACGCCAATACCATGGGAACTATTAGCATTTGACACATTTCGTTGTACGTGTTGTATATTTAGTCACACAAACACGAAAGATATTAATACTAAAGGGTTATTATTCTGAAAAGGCCAAATAAAAATTAATGAGCAATATTTCACTCGGGAACGAAAATTTGCTGCACATGCAAGATGACGTTAAATCTACCATATACATATATCACCGTGATTCAAATCAAATTTGAGTAAATATATTAGTAAGCTAAAGCAGAGATTTGCGGTTTGAAAAAACTTGCAATTAACTAAAATTTTATAGCAAGATAAATACCTATAGATAACCGTTAATGTTACACAAACATGGTAATAACAGTAAACCAAAGAAGAAGAGAAATACAATTCACTCCCAGGTGCTCGCGAAATGGAGTTAAAATTACATCTTGTATAAATATCTCAAAACTATAAAGATCTCACTTACGTGGCTGATCTGCGAAATTATCCTGCAATAGGTGCAATCACTCAAATTGTTCTATCGGTCCACGCTGTATAATGCCTTGAAATTTACATTAAATTCAGCTTTTTCCAACTTCATCAAATTTGGTTTTTTGCTAAAAATTTATTGAAATTCAAATCGTTTCAGCAATGTAAATAGCCTGAAGTTGCATTTGCATGCTGAAATTTTAAGATTTTACTCCAAATTTGCGTTCAAAAATAAAGCACAGCGGTTTGCTGTATTTTCCATTACAAACTAGCGCCTACGTGGGATCAACTGAAAGTTTAAACGTGTGAACATACTTTTAGGAATGTGAGTACACTACCACCGATTCACAGTGCTATAAATTTTAAGCTTTATGCTCACGGCACTTTATCATCAAATCGCAATCTGGTTTTCAATTGTGCAACAAACAATATTGTGGTATAATGCAAAAATATGTAACGTTTCTACATCGATGTAATTCTATTTCAAAACTATACTTAAACGAAATACTCCACCATGTTACGCGTACAATATAGGGATTTCTTTTTTGTTTTGTATTTCCGACTAAAATATCGTCTACTGTGATTACAGTTTAAAACATAAAAAGAGCCAAAATGTATGTTGCTACTTTTACAGTAGTTTGGTAAAGGAGCGATTAGTTGAGTGAATAACAAACGACTAGCAATCCTTAACCTTCATGCTAATTGTAGTTAACCTTCACTAGTGAAGCTCGCTTGCGAGCCAGAATTCGAGTGGTGAGAACAATCGCTTGAAGCAGAAGTGACAAAAATATTTGCCACACAATATTTTTGACACTCGCAATGAGCTTGTCGGCCCAGAAAACCCCATATCCGACACTAAAACCAACAATAAACACACATTCAGATGCTTTTCCCACGACTTTTCACCAAGTATGAAATTTGGCGCCAACTTTAAGCTTATAGACTCCAGATTGGGAAGTAGCTGTAAAACTTGTTATATATCATTGGAAAGCCCTGGTAAAGCTACATGGAATAGGCCTATTAGTATGCGGATATCTCGTGTACTTATTGAGAAAAGTCGCAAAAACTGGAGGGGGTGCCCGAAAAATGGGCCAAAATGACGTCATTTTGCCCCATAACTTTTCCCACTGCAAAAAAAGTCAATAATCAGGCTCAGTCGCTACACCTAAATCGACCATTGTGGTTTGAGTGAGCTATCTTGCATCAAAATCCGCCCAAACCGTTATCGAGATCCATGTGCGACAGACACACACAGACAGGACCTCCTCAGCTCCCCTTCAAAGCCAAAATTGAAAATTCTCGTTCCACTCGCTCGCGAGTGGAATGACCTGTTCACATTGCGTCTGATCAGATCCGATAAGTGATGCACAATTTTGTTCATGTCAACTTTAGGGGCCGAAGTATAATGCACGCCATGCCGTTCTCGATGTACTAAGCCTTAGTCTAGCATAAGATATTTGCTATGTACTAAGCATAAGTCGAGGGCCTGCCCTCCCCGAAGCCTCCGCTCTAAGCTGTTCTTTTTTCTAACGCTATAACGTATGGCCCCTAAAGGTGATACGGGCGAACAATTTTATTGGATTCCGAACCAGAATATGTGTAAAACACATACACACACATGTATATTGTAAATTCAGAGTTAGGTCGTATCGGATAGGATCGGACGCTATGTGAACGAGGGCTTTATGATTATATGTTCACTCGTCGGAATCACTATCAACGTCGGGTGTTGTACAGCGCAGTGAGTTGAATCGTGTCTGAATAATAGGTGCTGAACGGTGCTTCTTTCTTCGATGCGGCTGAACAAGTAGTGAGTCACATTTAATTTCGCTGTAGACAAAATTCGGGGGCAGCCCATTTAGCGATCCTGCAAATGTAAAAAGTTAAATATTTAGTACAAGTCAAATTTCTTCTCTATTTGATGCTTGAGAAAAACTTCGCCGCGAAAACCTATATACAAATTTTCATTTGCATATTTTAAGTAAAATACACGAGAATGCTATGGCACTTTTGAGCACTCTAAGTATTTATACATGTAGTAATTCGACAACAAGCAATGAGGTTGCAAAGCAATGTGTTAACTAAGTTCGCCTTGTACACATGATGTACGCATGTTGTTGTTTGCTCGTTTTGCAAGGATAATTAAGGATTCGGTCAATATTAAACTATCTTGACTGATGGTGAGCAGGACTTTAATACGTGCGTTCGGGGTTTGATTCCTCGCGGCGACCGACAATTATTTTTCATCGGCACTCGGGTTGCAAACTATGCAAGGAAGTAATGGGCTAATGGAAATCCGTATTAAAGGATGTCGCCATTTTTGTTCTTACACCTTATCAGGGAGATCAAACAACGCCTATTCCTATCGATCGGGCTCCTTGCGTTGGGTAGGGTTCGGCATAGTTTGACACCCAAAAACGAATGTGTGAGGCCCAAAACTGCTCTGACATCTAACATGGTTTAACAACTAGTGAGTATTTTTCATACCATTCCTAAATATGCATATTTAATACCACCAAAATTTCGACTCAATAAAAGACTAATGCCGTTATTTTTAATAAACTACAAAATATACGTCAGCGCAAAGACGAATAAATGACAGATATTTTACACTCCCAAATGCCATTGGGCTTGCTTGCACTAAATTATGAAAAATACGCCGCTTTTGTATTCATTCAATAGCTTTCTACAAAACCCGTTGAATAACCATCATAGTCCTATAGTTGTGCATGTTACAGCTTATGGCTCATGCAAATTGTTATAGTTGAGACTCCGACGGTACATATGTTATTTTGCCGAGCATGCGAATTTGCGCTGATTTTTGCATCATGTCTTTCAGCGATTAACGTGATGCCAATTCTATTACATAACTAAACGCTAAGATCAATAATTTTTATTTTGTTTTCTTTTACCTTAATATTTCGTTTCTTTCTTTATATAATATCAAATATCCTTAATTGATGACATTTGTTACGTAGCAGTCATGGTACAAACCACATCATAATCTGCTATGCTTTTTAATCGTCCAAACACTATTTGGTTTCATGTCTGAATATTTATCATAACAATATATGAAATGGCCCATATTGCCACTGTATTTTATAAACCTAAAATATCTCTCGACAATTCCTGGCATGGCCCATATTGCCACTGTATTTTATAAACCTAAAATATCTCTCGACAATTCCTGGAATGGCCCATATTGCCACTGTATTTTATAAACCTAGAATATCTCTCGATAATTCCTGGTGATTACAGTACTGAGAATGACCAAAGGTAGTTAAAGGCTCAACTATAGGACGTTAATTTTGTTGACAAAAGAGTATAATTGTGCATTCCCTTTATTTTAAAGGCCGCTGTGGATTTGGAAAAAAATTGGTGTATCTTATCGAATTCAGTGCACTAAAAGCAAATATAAAATAATCGGCACAAATATGCAAAAAATTTTAACATTTTAATACTATAGACTTCGAACATCTTGGAAAACTTTAAATGATAATCAAAAAGTGTGGTAAAAACAGATCACCTGAGTGCAAGGCTATATTGTGTTCGAGCCACACATCATGCGTTGTCGCTGGGTATTAATAACAGCATTGACGTTTAAGATCAAGCATATTTCTGTAAACTAATCCGCCTAATGTGCCAGACTTGAGCAGATGTATGTATAGAATACATGCTCGAGGTCCCAGGAGAGGGATGGCGGATGTACAAAAACGGATACGGCAGCGCCTATTTACGGAAGGCGCAAATACAAAATTGATTTTTACGCAAGTATGTTGTATAGTGGGCGCTTTCAAACTGGGGTGACGAAGATAGTCGATATACATTAACACATCTCCTTGGTGGTATTCTGCGCTGTTAAATAAGATCACTCAGTAAGCATTTGGTGTAGATTCAAGTATATTACTTTTTGCTAAGAATTTGTAGTTTTTAACACAAATTTTTCCTTTGTCCTGTATGCTGATGTTCTTCGGCCCAAGTAACCCTGCGGTTCCATACGCTATAACATTTATAAAAAAGAACAGCTTAGAGAAGCGGGTTCGGGCAGCTCTGGACTTAGGTTTAGTCGCAGTTGCTGAAGCAGGGGTTCATGCATGCGGGCTGACCCCTGAGGCCTCCAACTCCTGAGACTCTGGTCTGCCACTCCTGAGGGTATGCCTGCCTCCCTGGTGCTGGTATCTTTCCGTACCAAGTTGGGCGGAAAGTTTTGGCAGAATTTGGTAAAAATAGAGTGAAAATTAGCAAATATTTGGGCAACATCCGCAAAAATTGGTCGTCGATGGCCGGAAGGGGTATGGGTGCGGAAGGGAGTCGTCAATTTTTTGTGCAGCCCCACTGAGTGTTTCTGCCCCGTGACACGACCTCTCCTGCCGACAACGGCTGCCCCCTTAGACCTCATATCGTCGGCATATATGGGATTACTGTGTGTTACATAATGTGGACCTAAGCTGCTTAGGATGAGGTTTAGGTTTGGTATATCGCATATGTTTTATATACTGCCCCTCAGCGTTACTTTGGCCTGAACTTCCATGAGCAGGTAATATATATTGTAGCGATTTGAAAAGCTGGTCATGCCGGGTCACGACGTCTACGAGTTTAGCTCGCGATTTACGAGTCATGGACTACCAGCCTGCGGGGCAGTGCGGTCATGGGTCAAATTGATTCGTTTTGAAAGCTGGCGCGGAGGCTCGGGGTGAGGGGTTACGTTACCTGCTATGGGGGCTTAGCGCTTGCAAAATGTGGGAGGGGGCTGAGGGTTCGTACCTCAGGGGATAAGCACCTCATCCCTTATGAGCATGTATTTTAATTACCACTATTTTAAGGTTATTATTATAGCCTACGGTATAACGATTTTCTTAAAGGCTAGGGATTTATATATTCCCTGAAACGGACGATTTGCTCTTCAGCTACGCAGTACCGTTTAAGATCTGCTGTGTACGGTTTACCTATAAATCCACGAAATCTGTCCAAAAATCGATATGCCTGAACCATCCGTTCGGTGTTAATCAGAGACCGATGCGTGTAGTTGATAATCGGAACCGGGTAATGGTTAGATCCCACGATGCAATTTGATTTTTGTTGGATATCAAACGGTGCATTCCACGGTTCGTGAATGTATTCGGAGGGGAAATGGCGTAGCGATGGAATATAGTGCCTAAGATATATTTGTAATATATTAATACACATGCATAAATAACGACACTGAGTAACGCTGGGGTTATGAAAGGTAATGCCAATCATTAATGTCCACAAAGAAATCAATTTGATCCCGGCATATCCTGGTCTAAACAACAATTGAACGCCAATATGCTCCCGTGTATCGTAGGTAGAAGGTATCTGTCGCCTAAAAATTGTTAACTTTTAACTGATGCTCCTCTAAATAGGTTGCACCGCCAACCCATAGCGGTTTGTTTTTCGTTCGCTTTGTGAGGTTCCTTAAGGAAGACAACAAAAGTTCCTAGATAGCTCTGTGGTATGCCTAAATCGCTTTCAGTAGTACAACCTGGTTGGATTCCTGGTGTCAATGTGAGTTTGTCCAACATTGCTCGATTTACAAATTAATTCGGGCGAAAACTTTTAATCGGAATTTATCCTATTACTTGGCTAATGCAGATGTTTTCAGTGATTTTTTACTTTTGCAGACGCCCTATGAATTTCACGTTAAGAACATATAGAAGTCTGGATACATGCCTTGCTTTGGGCTGGCAAGGCCATAGGGCAGCAGTTGTACCACTTATAGTCTGAAACTAAAATATAAGAACGGAAGTTTATATAAAAAGTACCCATTAACTTACTGGGAACGGCATAGCAGACGCTTGACTTACATCTATTAAGATCAATTTTCCCTACCTGATATGACCAAGATTCCATTATAAAAAAATTTTGTACAACAGGTTGACAGTCGGTTTTAGTCATGTACATTTCCTCACATGATTATGCAGTCATTTTGGCTGATCTTAATGATTTTATGGGGTACTTACAAGGCTCTCCGGACCTATTTGTTAATTTAAAAGTTGATTTGTGGGAATGAAGTATTCCAAGGGGGTATCCACTACTCTCAATGTTCTCCGGGGTATGAGTGCAACAATGAAAAAACCTTGGGGTAGTCCATGCTCCGAAAGAACGCTACGGGCGGAAGGATAGTACATATCTCCTGAGAACATGGTGATAACTTTTGCAAACCAAGGGAAAAGCCGAAAACGATCACGTACATCATTGGGGAATGGAAAATACATGAACAAGACCGAGTATCATATTTTTTACAGAATTTTTGTATAAGACTCTTACTGTGACCGTCAACTACAATTTCCCAACAATAAAAGCGCCGCCTAAAGAGCTGAGAAATCGAAAAGATATTGTGTTAGCTCATTTTCTTGATAAACTTCCTATGCGTTGAATTTTAGCTACTTATTTCAATACTGCAATTCTAATTTAAGTACTCCAAGTAAATCACTTGAACGGTGTACTTTTGTATTCTATGTGTCTACGAATACCCTAAAAATAGCAATGCGGAAATACTGCAAGGGGATTCAAGACAAAGCTCAATCTACTCAAATTCATTGTTGTTCCTGCTGTAAGGTGTTTTAGATCAAGTATTTAACCCAAAACGTGCTCAATGTGTGTTAAAATTTAAAGCGATTTTAGTATTTAGGGTCTTAATGATGTAAGATTTCACGAATTTTTGCTACTGCATCCTATTGGTTTAGGGATTCGTGTCACTGTACTGAATATGTAATGAACTATTTATCCGTGCGTTTTTGGTACTTAACCCTTTACTTCATGAATTAGTATACGTTTCGACTATTGTTGAACCAACTTTTGCCGGCGCGACAACCCTACGCATTACAGCTAACCACTGAGCAACGACAACACTGCTGCTCTGACTTGTAAGGTTCCTCACGAAGCACGTAAGCATTGAAATGCTAATAACAGCACGCAGCCAAACGGACGCTGCGTCACGAACTGAGTTAATGCGCTACATCGCATTGTATTACAGAGCAATTACATATGTTAAAGGGTTAAATAGGCTGTTTTCGTAGTTTCCGCCTCAAGTAAAGTTAAAATAACATTTGCAGTGCTACACTGTTATATATCAATGACAGCTCACCTAATGAATTCTCCGGTTGGGTCAATTCGTCTACCAAATTCTGCGGGATTATACACTCGGAGAAATGTCTGAAAGAACGAGGATCCACTAAGCCAAAGCCACATTCCGGCATTGAGCGCCCAGTCATTATCCAATGACAGATGTTCGAAAACCTGTTGAAAGAAGTATATCCAAATCAATAAAACCTTTATCCACGCATTTCAAAAACTGACGCGGGTTGAAATTTCACTCAGATAATTTTAAAGGTAGTTATAGTTACCTATATTTCTGTGCTGCCTAGTTGTTACGTGGCGTAATTATGGTTTCAAATATTTCGCTTCAATCAGCAGCGTACTGGTCTCCATTTCGTTGCCAACGGTTTTCCTTTCAATGTTGGGGAGCGCTTAAAATGCAAAAAAATCGTAATACAAAGATGATACGACTTCACGAATGGAGAAGCAGACGGCTAAGCCGAGCAACGACGAAGCGTTGGAAGAGTACCACCACGAAATAAGTGCACGTGCTGTAGGACAAATACAAGACGTTGGGGCCACACCATTCCTACTTCGCAGGACTACTCTTGCGTTTAAGCATTTCACTTATTACCACTGCAGAAATGCGCAATGCCACTTATGTGATTTTATAATGTATAGTCTAAAAATTGACGAAAACATTACACCAGCCTCAAGACTGTAACACAATGAATTTGTGTTTAAATGATAAATGATGATGATTTTTTTCTTAAAATTTCGTAAGCTGTCGAGGTCACGAGACATATAGTAGTGCCACTCACACCCGCCGAAAACTTATTTTCCACATATTCACGACATGACATTATCTCTGGTTTAAACTACTTGAATATATTACAGCTTGCACAGATTTGGCGACACTATCTCAGTTTTCCAATTACCTACCCGAAATCCTTCAGTCCACGGTTGAAACAAACCGCCACGTGTCAAGAAACATGCAACGATGTGCTTGCAAAATGGATGAATCCAGCCTTCGTTTGCAAGTTGTCGCATTGCTGCATCGACCATTGGAAATCCAGTATAGCCATGAGTCCATTTGTCGACAGCTATATGATCGTAATCCCATGGAATGTGAACGCAATACGGATTATTGATAATCTTATTATGATTTGGATTATTGTAGGCGATCGTGTAGAAAAATTCTCGCCATAGCACCGGGCCAAAATGACTAATCGGTGGTACTTTGTTGTAAATCTAAAGCAAATAAAATTAATGTACAAATTTTTCATAATCGGACATTTTATTTTCTAAAAATGCATAATCAGATGTTTCATTTGAAATTTCAGCGTGAATTTGTTTTATGTACGTTTAGGAATTCTTACGATTATTGTACGATTTTGAGTGACGTATATATGTTTATGTTCCCCAAAGATGTAAAATAAATTACATGAAGCACGCACTGTTGATGATTTTTGTACATAATGTTATCTTCCATTATGAAACTAGACTTATTTTATTCACTGTATGCTTTACTTTACGGTTAACGTGTATTTTTGCATAATCATGGTCTTAAGCACAAGTGCGTGAAAAAAATTTGACTATAAAAAATTGTACACTGTGCCAATGTATGAAAAAGCAACAAAAATACATAATTTATGATTTGAAGTGCCAAAAAATCAAATCATTATTTTCAAAATTTGCAAAAAAATCTCAGTAAACCAGTAATCCGTGATGAACTTTACTCTAAGTGGGAAACATTATGACTGATTAGCAAACAAACTAACTGCTCGGCCGCTATAATAATACTTCACAAACTCTACCGTTGTAGTTCGGTTGCAATTCAATGCTGCGCTCAGTAATAAACACGAGCACTTGGGCAATAGAACACTGAATTGTGACATCTTTGTCTAGCTGCATGTTCTTGGTTGCCAACGATAGATGTTTGCACTGTTCTGGTTTTGGTTTTTATTGTATATTCTCAGTACGGTATATTTGGTCTTTAACGCCAACTTCTATCCATTGCCGTCATATGTTCCGAAAAGTTTCCCAATAGGCGCTAGCGGATTTGAGTAATCCAGTGATAAGCATTAAAGCCATTTATGCATACATGCTCGAGGTCCCAAATCCAAGGGGGGTAGCTAGGTAATCGAAGGGGCGGGGTGGGGAAGGTGTTCGGCCTCCCGAAGAGGGAAGGGTGTCAGCCGATCGGCGATGACGCCTTTGAGTTTCAGTGTTTTGCGTCTGAGACGCCATCGGGGGAGGGTGAGCATCGGAGTCTCAGGGGGTAACCACACCTGCCCCCCATGAGCATGTATGCATTTATCATCCCGCACATTTGCCGCACTTTGCAGTATCAATTTTTATTCCTAGCAGATTTGTCTTTATTGATATGGTATATCCTCTCTCAAAGAAATTCACACATTCAATGGTATACTCTTGATTCTATCGAAGAAAAAACAGAATTAAATATCGCATAAATTAAAAATAGCAAAAGCCATAAACCTGATGATAAAGTTCGTTCAGTCTCGCATAGTAAAGCCGCGCTGATAAACATCCGAATCGTAGATATGGCGCTAGTCCAGATGCTGGAGCAAAAAGAGTAAAATGATTATGGCATCGAACGTCCGGTTTTGTCATGTTGTACGCAATTGATTCTATGTGTCGTGAAAGCCGATCGAGCGCTAAAATAGACTCGGTAATAAAATAGCTATGTGAAAACTGCGCAAAAGAATAACTAATAGCCAAGAGTATTCTTATTATACCGGACCAAGTCTGAGCAGTGAGTGTTCCTTGATTGCTATGATGTATCGGCACATTGGATAAAGTTTCCTGAAGTTAGCGCCTTTCGGACTTTGGCATCCTTTGCATAAACATGAATACGAATCCTTCCTATAAAATAGCTAATTTTTGTCAGGTAGATGCACTAGCATGTAAACACTTTACAAACATGTTTCTTTCGAAAAAACTATATTATTTATTCATTCAGCGAAATACTAAGCTTATGTAGGTTGGCATGGTTTTATTTAGGGTGACGTCAACATTAGTTTTTCTGTAGGCATTCAAAGTGATACGATATAATAGGTGTCGATGTGGTACTTAAAGAGTTGGAGCCGTTCCCCCAAACCGTACTAACACCCTCCCCAAAGGCACCGCATCCTCCACCGTAAAATTTTAGGAAAAATAAAGAAAAAATAGCAAAAAATTTTTGTAAAATTTGCAAAGATTGAGGTAAAATTGGCTAAAATGAATAATACTCTGACGGGTGTGCCCCCCACCCTAAGAACCTTCCCACTCCCGTCGATCGTCTGCCGTCGTTAAACCTGCGGACCTTCGACACATATGTACCATATATGAGGATGTTGAGAATATAATTACCATAATAGCGGTATTTGTGCCATGCTAAATCAGTTTTTCATGAAAGGGAAAAATTAGACAAATTTATGACCAAATATAACCCATTAACAGCTCTTGGTATCACATGACACCAACGCATGGTGTGCAGAGTTGTACTTACTGAGTTTATCATATAATTACGGTCGCCCTTTGCAATCCCTCCACTCCCCTATTCCCAGTGGGGGGTAGGGTCCCGAAAGACGTCCCGATTGTCTTAGGTGGGCCTCGAATGTCTTAAAAGCGCTACTGCACATAGTGTTCGTGCACGTGCGTCGTTATTAGTTTCCTTTTACGCGGTTCCTCAAGAAACAGGGCAACATCTCCTCGATAGCACAGCGGCTCGTATACGCTGCTGGCACTCGTATAGCCAGTGTTTGATCCGTGGCGCCGGTTTGCGTATGCCAAACATTTCACAATAAACAAATTATTGAATTTGTTAATGCGTTAATATATTATGTTGAAATAATATCTGTGACATTGCATAGTGAAAATCTAAAATATTGTTTCATAAGGTAATATAAAATGGAATTTAATCGTAAACAAGTTTGGCTGTTGAAAAGCGAATTTTTTGATACAGTATATATGACTGTCTTTAATTTCAGTCGGAACTTTCACTTTTCTTTCTCACCTTTCCTTCACATATTTTCAACGTTTTCGCCAACGTCAATGCCATGAAAATAAATCAAATCTACACTTCTTATTAGGTCCTTTCGCTGCAATCAGAAAATAAAATCGCATAAACTGAAAATTTTAAACAATTGTCAGAACTGATTCATGAACAGTTCTTTTACATCAATTTATCCACTAGGATAAACTGTTTTTAAACTTCTATTTAGCTTTCAATGCGTTCGCAATATTTTTAGTATACAAGGTTGAATTTTCATTTTATCGCATGATTCAGTCAGTGTGGCCGAGCGCTAAGCGTTTTGAAGGATCAACTTTTCTTATTCCTAGCCATGTTGGAGAATAAATATGATGCCGGGTGGTGGCGTGGATTGGAGTATTTAATGTTGGTAATCTATTTTTATAATCAGTTATATTGGCAAAAAAACCCAAAAAAATGGAGCAAAAGTCGAAAACAAACTTTTTAGCGGGATCGACTCTGCGAGCAAAACTTATAAAGCAAGCGTTTTGCCAATCAACCAAACATGCAACTGCTAAACGGTTTTAGTAAACGCTTTATAAAGATCAATACAAATTCCGAGGGTGCAATGATAACCATGGGTTGCAGCTCAATTAAAATGATTATTAAATTCATTTTACGTGATTATATGTTAATATATAAGCTGCCGCGAAATCCTCCGGTCGCAACATATATGCTAAACTAAAGTTAATTCGGTATAAGTGATCTCTGTTCAATACAGTCAATACATTTTAAGTCGGATATTATAAGACGATTCATTACAGTGGGCATTCAAATTTTCTTTATCATATGTATTCGCAACATTGTCTGGTGTAGTGTCACTTATATATTTAAGACAGTGTAATTAATGATTTGTTACCGATTTTCAAGAGTTTTATATGTTAGGCAATTTCACGACTTCGAATACGTAAGAAAATTTACTGCTAGTCTCACATCGCATTCCCGATGCTTCTTCTACAGGGCACTTCGAAGACAATATCCGAGACTAAAAATTGGACCCATTCTTTAATTCTTAATAATGTGTTATAACAGATTGATGTGAGTTGAACAAGTCTGTTGATACACCGTTGCCAAGTAAGTTTAATGAAAAAAGGTGTATCATACACAGTTACACAAAATGCGAAAATAATGTCACAACCTGATGTATAGATAAATTTGGCGACACTCAGAAGTAACAAACTCTGGACTTTGTTTAATAGGTACAACAAGCAATAACCAAGTTGCAAGTAACGATCTTTCATTCATAAACCATGTAATTATACTCAAAAATTTGAAAGCTATTCGTCGTTATCTTGGTAAAATTCCTTATTACAGCAGCCTAAAGATTGAAAGTAACAGGACAAGTATAGTACAGCTTCCGTACCTTCGGACTCGCCACCTGGCCAGTAGCAATTTTCGATATGGCCATCAACGTCAAGTCCAAGCTGGCTAAGTCGAGGTATTCCATGAAGTTGAAAATGGTATTTCGACTGTGATTCATCATTGTCTTCAACGAGACTACCGAAATCCGACATTGTGGCTCGATCATCTGGAAGTGCGGGCATAACAATTTTCGACACAACTCGAATAAATTCGAGGTATGTTGTTGGTGGAAAACCGCCATTTAGCTCCAAAATTCTAAATAAATAGTAAAACAGAATCTATACAATTCTCTATACATAGGTAAATCATAACTGTTGCAGGTCAGTGCGAGTCTTACAAAAATCAAAAAATAGTAAAAAAATCATACCTGTTCATATGAGAGTAGGGTTACGCGCCTTGAGTATGTGACCCCCATCCACTCGGCGCGAAGTGCTGACCCCTCTTTCTGACAGGTAGACTGACCTCTCATGCATACCGTAGGTGCCAATCCCATAAACGCCGAAAATGTACCACTCCACTCCCTCTCCCCCACCCCAAACGGGCTAACCCTCCCCCCCCGAAGGCCGAAGGTCGACCTCTCGGAGAGGAACCGGCCACCTCCTGGCAGCATGCCGTTGTCAATATACTAAGCCTAACGCTAAGATGCGTATATGAGCCATATACTAAGCCTAAGCTTAAGTCTGGATTTTTCCGCTGCACTTTTTCCTAACGATATAAGTTCCGGCCACCAAGGATACCTTGAGCCAAAGTTTCCATCCAAAATAAATAAAAATGAACTCCGATCGATCACTATAATCTTGAACATTCTAAAACGCTGTATATAACATTTCGTCATTCAACGGTTCCCACTAGCATCGGATTATTACCTGATGCCGCCATTCCTTCATTAATTGCTACTGTTTTTTGCACCCTTTCGTAAGATGCTACAGCTTCGCTGAACATTATTTCTTAGCACATATGCAATTAAGCGAAATTTCGAATATTTCATAAATATTGCATTATTCATGTTTTAGGATTGTTCGAGTTGCGATAGGGTTAAAGATCTTACTTATATCATTCAACTCCTGAGTATACACTGATATTTTAAGATTTAGTTTGTATTTTTATCTCATCCCTGGGACATTTTTGGATGTAAAATATGAATATTATTTGCTCAAACCATCAAACTTTTTGTATTTTTTTAATATTTTCATTTTTATGAGGTGCGTTTCTAACTATATTAACACTAATAGATACTAACTAACAGATACTAACAATATCTAATGATTTTGGGGGCTGTGTGATTACGCTAAACAAAATGAGATTTATGGTTTTGTTTGTTCAGTCCTATAAACAAAAGGAAAGAGCTGCCCAAGATGAAAATAAAGTTAATATTAAAATTATTCGAGAAACGATATTTTAAATTTGGTAAATTTCGGCTGTTCTAAATTGCTAAATAATTCGAGGTAAAGAACAACCCACGTTTTCCAAGCTCCTTAGGTATTTTAATTTGCAATATTACTTCCACTGGTACCACTATGTAAATTAGCTCACTTTGTGTGATTTACAAGTTATCAGATCGGACATTGCTGATCGTTTTTAGAAATATATCACTGGGTTCCGTTATATATTTATTCGAGTCTTTTGGCGGCTTTTACACAGTAAGTATCGCTACTGAAACGTCTCACTACGCTAGCGTAAATATCGTAGCGTCAACGCCAGATGGTCGGGACCTGTGGTGTTGTGGTAGCGCGCTACTCTTGGAAACTAGAGGCCCGAAATCGAATCCCGGCTGGTCCAATGTGAGATCCATCTTGTGAGTCATCATTGGGTGAAGTTGACGTGACCGTTCGCTGCTCAAATTGAACAAAGCGATTGAAACAAAGACGACAGTTCGGTAGAAAAACCACATTCAACCACTTAACGGCAAGGCAGGTGAAACAAACGGGATGTATCAGCAAGCCGACCCTTCTAGAATAGAGCGTCCTGCGCGGACAAATAAAGAACTATTTCAGGAAACACTGTATGTATCAACAGCATTATCAATCAATCACCATCCCGGGCACAGTGGTACACTGGGAATGCTAACTGCGATTCGGGAACAACAACCACCACACACCCCAAGTCAATCGGTAACAAACAACCGTGTCAATGCGCAAACAAATTGGCGGGCCAAGTGAATCCGTGCTAAACAACAATGTCAACGAGCTAATAATATGCAGACCAATCATCCGCTTTTCTAATTGGACGAGAGTCGGTTACAACAGTATTCGAGCAGCCGTTAATCGAAAGCATGGAACACAAGGACCTGGCAACCAAACCAC
Organism: Trileptium ribeirensis; assembly: GCA_030248225.1. Classification (NCBI taxonomy): domain Eukaryota; kingdom Metazoa; phylum Nematoda; class Enoplea; order Enoplida; family Thoracostomopsidae; genus Trileptium; species Trileptium ribeirensis. The sequence continues at coordinate 34,817 of JASANE010015492.1, forward strand.
TGCCGCGCAGTGCAGTCAATTCAAGGTCATGAAACTTTTCACTTTTCATCTTAGACACTGGTATTGTTCAAAGAAAGAATCCCCCTGGACTACGCCATTTCACGTTGTCAAGAAATCGGTCGGCGGATTGCGACCTTATGGTTATTATCGTCATCATAAAATTCGCAGGGTGGCCGAAGGTTATCCGGTGCCGAATTTCAGCGACGACACCAACGAATTATTCGGATATCGAGTCTTCAGCAGCTGAATTCAAAGCATTTCATCAAATTCCGATGGCACCGGAAGACGTGGGAAAAACGGCTATCACAACACCATTCGGCATGTTCCCTTACAGCCGTATAGAATTTGGTCTGCGAAACGCTAAAGTTCCAACGCCTAATGGATCACGCATTCCGCGATATGCCATTCGTCACAATGTACATCGACAATATTCACGTGGCAAGCGTTACCGATGACGAACATCACGATCGTTTGAATCGCGCATTGGCATGTCTCGATGAGCATGAACTCAAAGTCAACCATGCCAAATGAGAATTCTTCAAACCAGCAGTCGAATTTGTCGGTGTCGAAGCATCTACGTATGGCATCCGCCCTTTCGCGCGCAATGTCGAGGCTGTCAATGGATTCTCGCAGCCAACAACAATTAGCGAGTTACGATGATTCCTCGGCTTATGTGGTTTTTACCACAATTCGTTGAAGGCTACTCCGGAGTTGCCGCAACGCTCACCGATTTGATGAAAAAGGGGACATCAAACAATGGATCGAATGTCTCAAAGACAACAAAAATTGAACGGATTGATGCTGCCGAAACTTCGTTCCGTACTTTAAAGCAGGAGGTCGTCAATTGTTGGATGCTCTCTTATCTGCGATGCTCAAATTATCTTGACGATGGACACATCGATCAAGCCGCTGCTGCAGTTCTACATCAAATTCTCAGTGAGGAACTCCGTCCTATGGCTTTCTTTTCTCGATAGTTCAGCGACAGTGAAGGAAAGAAGTCAACGTTCGCATTACTTGCAAGTTTCCGCAGCTTCAAACACTTCGACTGGTTCATCTGTCACGCAATGACTCTATACATAAACCATAAACCGATGGTCTGTTGCTTCAACATGAAGAATCCGAGCCATCAACAGAGCCGATGACTGTTGTATATATATCGAACTTGATACTCCGATTCAACACGTTTCTGTTGCTCAAAACATCGTTGCCGCATTCATTTTGCGAACAATGGTTGCTGCTGTTCAAGCGACGCCACAGATGGACGAAATCGCAGATGGTCAACCCGAAGATAAATGTCTGAAAACCTTTTTTCCAAACACCAAGGCTGTTGATCCTATGATCGCCTTTCAACCGCAAACAAATCTGGTACGACAAAAAGAATCGTCCTTACCTGCCGACGATAGTCCGACGACGCCTCGTTCCACAGTCTCTCGCATTTTTTTTATTTGGTGGACCTGACGTGATCCCTGCACGGAGTTTATTAAAACAGCTCTCGTTCGACCTACGCTCGCTCCGCGATTCCGTAAGGACGTGACGTAACGTCTCACAACGGTAGCGTAAACAGCGTGGATTCAAAGCTAGTTGATCGGGGCCTGTGGTCTAGTGGTAGCGAGCTAGTCTTGCAAGCTAGAGACCCGGTTTTTAGTCCCGGCTGGTATAATGTAAAGTTCCCTCGTGGATTTTTTATTGCAACGTTATGCTGTCAAATTCAGTCAACATGCCAAATGATTAATACGTGTTTATCAAAAAAAGCCGAAATTATACAAAACTTATTATTATTACACCGAAATTACACGCAATTTTACATTGGATTACTTTTACATATTGTTATACAACACGTGAATGAGGTTTTGATGCACTACATTCCAATTTTAGTCCCATTAGGTTGTTGAAAATTTTCGCATCAAAAATATTCAAGTTTGACCTTATTGAAGCAGTATATTTATCGCAAATTTCTAACGTATACATATATTTGAAATCCCACATAAAGCCGCATTTTATTGGAAATCTCATTTATAGGCTTTATGCAATCGAAAAGATAATTTAGCTCACAAACAAAGCAAAACTAATTTCTCCAATCGATTACAGGACCACATATGGTATGTGCTTTTGCCTTATCTAATTGTAATATACAGTCATAGGCGTGAATTTCACTCTATCTTTATTGACTTTTTCTTTGTTTATTATTTTATTTTTCACTGTACACATCTATAACGCAATAACTTAATAAAAATGTAAAACAAAAATCGTTTTACTTCGGTATATTGAACAGAGTATGCGATGTTCGACACAGTATTCGTACACCGTAACACTTGAGAATATTTTCAATGGCATGGTCACGCTCACGACCACAAGGCTCTGGTTCGCATTCATACGACAACACGTTATATTGCCATTTCTGTCAAGCATTATTAATTTAATTAATGCAACATTAGATTAGCACTGTCTTAACATTTTCAGTTAGAGATGCAAGTATAGCATAAACATGCTTCGTTGCAGATGCACGATAAAGCCAGTCTTAAAATAATTATTGTGATAACTTGTTTAACGAGTATTGAGCGAACGAGTTTACAGTTGCACGAATGCCGAGAATATGTTGTTACACTTTCGTTATATTGAGCGTCACTTGACTGCGTGTAGGTTAGTGCCACGAGAGTCTGCCTTTCTAGCGTGCATTTTTGTTTGAATGCCGCAGTAGACTAAGCTTGGCGAAAATGCGCATGGAATGCCATTTCTACCTTATTTTCTTCCATCTTTCGGGTAAAAACGACAACTTTACTGTGCTGAAGCTTGATTTTAAGGAATGCTATAGCTATCACGAAATAATGTTACAAATTTAAAGGGTTGAAATAATAGATAGCTGTCGGTCGTGTTCAACATTCGTGCAAGCAATCACGGCATCAAGCTAATCTTAGTAACACAACCCGGCACTACACAGCAGTAGTTGTGGATTCATATCTCCATGATCATCTGCAAACAGGGACAAACGGTTTTACAGTTTCTCTTTACGCAACTTATTTTTCACTCCAGAAGTTAGTGGTCACAGCATTTCCAAGATTGTGGATAAATAAAAACCTCCAAACAAATAATAACTTTTTAATACGTTTCGTAGGTGGTGGCTCGATCGTGATTCCCAGTTAAGTAGTTGACTCACACACTCCTTTGCGGTGAGTGTTTGTTTAGATTATGTAAATGTATATAGTGTTTGAATATATTTATAATCACAGCAACTTATACCAGCAGCGAATATGTCGAAGTGGTCATGATAACTTGCCTGGATCCTTCAATGCCCAGCCAACATTCGCCTCTTAGTTTTAGTTCTATAATTACCAGTTTCACTAGTGCTAAGAATATTTATTTATCTCGATCAAGGAAATGCCCGATAATTGTATTCAAAACAGTGATCATTAAACAGATTTTTCTTGCGGAAAAAGTTGGTTAGCCGTAACATTCGAGCAATATTATTTAATGTTTGTTAACCTTGCTGATGTTAATGTTTGTGTGCAAGACATGATATATAATAAAATATTCCGATGTAATGCTCCAATTGCTAAAGTCTGACTAAGGCAAGTTCGTAAAACATTTTAATAACAACCGATAGCGAAAATCGCCAGGGAAGCCTCTAGTAAATTATAAATAATTTTTTGAACGCTTAATGTATTGATTATGAACGTAATTTCCTTTGCCTAAAGTCTTCAAACTGTAATGCATGTTTTCAAAAGAATTACTTATATCCAGTATGTGCCAAATTTTATTTTACCTTGACTAGTCTCTCAAGTATTTCTGCCGGTTCGCCAGTGAACACAAACAATTTGACTGCAAATTGGGACAAACTCGCATCTAAATCTTCAAGCGATTGGATGATAAATCTAAATAGTATATAATTATGAAAGCAAATTTTTAAGTAATATCCTGATTACGTCTGCATATAGTCGTGCACTTGCTATCGTAGCATTGATAGTCTTAAAAATTATGCATCAGATAAAATATATCTTTCAATCACATTTTTGGTTATATGACTTGAAATTAGTAACGTTTTAGTTTGATCGTCTTTCTCGTTTGGAAAATGCTATTTGGGACCAATTTATTTTATAACACTAGTTTAAGCCATATTAAGCCTTTAGCTGTACTAAGTTTCTGGTACTCGGTGGATACAATGACCTACTGTAAATAATGAAGAGGATTTATCTTGCATTATACGTTGCGCATGCGTTAAATAACCGAACTTCAGCTTCAGAATGGTTTATTTGCAAGAGATGTGGCCGCATCGTAAATAAAAGCATTGAATGCTTAATTCACCGACGCGACTATGTTTGTTTAACATATAACAGAAATACGCATTTATTTCTGCATGAAATGGCTGTGTACAGTAGCTAGCTTGCATCACACCGCGTTATGTACAGTTTGTTATATGAGGTATTAACCCAAAAATTCGTACTTTCAATAGCCGTTTCATTTTTATCACAAACGTTAGACTGTGTAAAAACTCAGATTTCTGCAAGTCGTTAACTGTTTCACACACACCAACCCTGCAACCTTGTACGTCATGAAGTAGTGTTTTACAATGAAGTTCGTTGCTTATAGCACCTTTGTCCGTGTGTTGATATTCTCTCGCATTGCGATTAGCCTGTCGTATATTACGAATAGCGTTGTCATAACATAGTGGTTAGTGATCAAAACTTAAGGCAAAACGAGCCGTGGTCAATTTTAACTCCAGCAATCCTTTGTTAAACGATATTTAAAATGTAATGAAATCAGTGTATCAACGGGCCATCTGAACCTTATAGATAACTGCGCCCATGTCACCTTTAGGGGCCGAATATTTCTTTGAGAATTTATGGCTGCGAAATTATTTTCGGATTGCCACAAGCAGTGCGTTCGTGAAACAACAAATTCGATTGCGCTGCCTTAAAATTGGACACCCCAAACGTTGTGCATCTTGTATCGTCCATAAATGCGAATTTATAACAGCAGGATTTGAAACCAAGTTAGATTTTGAGCACAATAGGATGCACTCCACCCTTCCTCCTCTATAATACAATCTCTATACTCATATTCTGTAGTAGCTTAATATATTAACCTTAATTTATTAATCTCAACAGCATTAAATCAAAGGTGATAGTGAATCATTTAATATTTCGCTACATTTATTCATTGATCGCTTGGTAAGAATGTAAATTTTTGTTAAAATTTTAGCCGTAGTTGATCATTATGACAACCGCTTGTAAGAAAACCCACTAAAATGAAATTACTATCTAGTTATATTTCTAATTGTTTTGTGTGACAGAAAAAATAACATTTGTATGAAATGATATTAAAATCTCGTCCCTTATGAAAATTATGTGAATAAAATGAATGACTAAATAGATAAAATAATATAAACCATCTATTTATCAATATCATACCTCCACTTATTCACCGATCGTTGGCTAATAAGTCGTGGGTCAATGATATAAATACATCGGGCCCAGGATGCACCGCGGATACCGTCGCGAAGAGCAGGATTGTCGTGAAGTCGTAGACCTCGGCGAAACCAATGAACGAGGCGTTTTTCTTGATTCCGATGCGATGAGCTTCCCATAGCTCCATAGCATTAACAAGTCTCTCTCCCTGTTATTATCGTTGAAGTAACTGTATTGCCCTTAGGAATAATGATTTTCGAATGATAGCTTGAGACTGAAATTGATACCTAACACATAAGGCTTCGTGCCAAAAAGCCAAAAATATACTTTTAGTTTAAATGCTTATAAGTAGCAGAATAAGTAACGGCTTACTGCGTCTGAAACAAAAAAAAGCCTATTAATTACCAAGGAAATAAAATTGCAAAGTTTTGGCAATGAATACTGTTTACTTTTAAAACAAGATCATTTCACAAGAAGAATGAAATAAAACCGTGAATAAAACGAAGACAACACCAACGCCCTTAGCAACTATACCAATTTAATCTTTCTAGCTTCCATATTCCTGTTTGTATTTACGGCAATGTGGAATTTGGAATAAATGCCCAATTATTTTAAGACAAATTTTTGTTGCTTATGCTTGTATAATCTGCAATTATGATTAGTTGCTAAATTTTAGATCTGTAACAAAACGTAAACCATTGGCGACAAGGTTAGTCGGCCTGAGAGCGAGGTAAATGTTTTGAGCGGGTTCCACTGATTGTTAAGCTTGGCGGCGGGTTTAATTTTGGAATTTTCCAGTCACTCATAATTTTTTGGCATTTCGCTACAATTTTCCCGAAGCCCTGAATTTTTGCCATTTTTCCACAGTTTTTGCCAAATTTTCCCCAAGTTTGTTCAAATTTTCTCGAATTTGTTACAAATTTCGCAAAACTTTCCATCCACGGCGGCGGGGAATACATCGCCGCCAGGGGCGAGCGGTAATGGCTTAGGAAATGGAAACGACTCTGAGGGATACCTTTTATCCCCAATGGACTCTTATTATTCTAGGCTAAATGTAAATCTTTAAATCTAAATTAAGTTTAAATATAGTCTGCAATTCCTCGCCACAACAAGTCCAATACTATTTACCGTACCTAACATACGTTTTGACTTCAGAAGATAATGTAAAGATGCTGGTAAATTGTGCCTTATATAGTACTCCATTGTTCGTATAACCTGTAAAAGCCTGTGAAGTGGAAATCTTGTCCGCCTCGGCTATTATGCTTTGTTTGCTATTGTCCATTGTAAGGTGTCTTCGACAACATAGTGTTCCTTTTGATGTTTTAAGATAATTTACATAGTTAGTGCACAGTAAGCACTGCAATGGTGTGGAATACAAAATTAATGATGACGTATTTGATTTGATGACTTATTTGATCGAAAACGCATTTGATGACAAGAAGCATAGGACTGGAATCAGGGAATTTTCTTGCTGCAACGTATAGCTTCCGCATACGCTCGCAATGGTGCTCTCTATAACCAGCAAAAGTTGAAGCTTTGGTAGATCATACAAATACTAGTCATTAGAGTAACAGACGAACCGGGTTTTTACGGTCAAAAGTTGAGTTGTTGTCACGTAGATAATACATCATACCGCAAACACTGTAGTAACGAGGATTTTTCAGGACTCTTTCGAGGGAAACATTCAAAAGCCAACCTCCTTTACCTCCAAATTTGCTTGTCATAACACAGGCACTAACATACTTACGAACACATGTACGAAATATTGCCAAAACATGTCTCGTATATTACGTGTGCGTTTAAAAAATGTTGTAAATATGTGAATGTGTGTACCTGTCCTCTTTTATTACGTATGAAATAAAACGCAACATATATAATAAATATGAAAAACTACGCTCATAATCGTAATCATGTGACGTATTTTATTCGAAATGGGGGAAAAATAAAAAAAATCCAAGTACTCATTGACCCGATGACCTACAATCACAATGACTGAGATTATTAAAAAATTAAAAGAGAAATGAGTAAATACATAAATATGAGTACATGCTTGGGCTCGGTGTCTTTTAAATAAAATGGCGTGGATGTTTTCGTTATCATAGCTATTGGGTTGTGACGTTGTTTGGTCGAATTTCCTAAATTATTCTATTTTAGCTCGCTTTGAATGAGTCTGCTATAGTAAAATGAGCTGTTTTGTCTACTGTGCCAAAGATAGAGTCGCATTAGATAAACGGTTGTTATCATTGTAACGAGACGCTTTATCCAGATGTTTTTGGCCAGTTGCTTTATGATATAACAATCATACATCGTCAAAATTGTGATTTCTAACAATGGCTATTTTCAAAAAGTGACTATTTTAACTTGTTTAACAACAAGATTCATTGATTGCAGATACATGATAAAAAATTGTTTTCCACAGCTTCTTTATCATGTCTTAACGGTGAATATATAACTAAAATACATACGCGTTCAAGAAGGGATTCAGGGAACTACCCCTGAGACTTCGGGCCCGCCAAGACCGTGGTCTAACAACACATCTCCTGAGGTTCCACTTTGCCACCCGTGGAGTATCGTACCCCTGCCCCCGCCCCTTCTTCCGTTCGGCGAAACTTTTAGTAACAATTGACAAAAATAGGGTGGAAATTGAACAAAAGATTCAGGTAAAATTGGCAAAACTGGATCCTCTGCGAGTCAACTTTTTTTCAGCACCGCTTGCCTGAACTACCCGATGCCCTCCACTCCCGGCCTCGCCCCGGCCGCTGCCTCCCACGAGATATCGGATAATAGCTATTTCGCCTTTGCACTGACGTGTATTAGAGTAATCTCTGTAAAACTTGTACTATGCAATTTTGGTTGAAAATAGTTGTGATTGTCATATAATTTAACATATAAATAAAAATGCTCATTTATCATTTATTATACAGCTTATATCGGAAGTTTTTTTAGTTCAGAAGTTGAGTATTTATTGTTTTTGGTTATATCAAATATAATTTAACATGCCGGTAAACTGTGGCAAGAATTGGTAGTTAAAAAGGCACGTATATTCTTGCGGTATCTCCGTTTTTGATAGAGTCCATATACTCTCCCTGTAGGTTTGATTATGTTTTAAATATATAATTGTTATATGGCATAACATGCACAAAATGTCTATACGAAAAAAGCATTTTTTATGGTGTCCTGCTAAATATAACCTTAATAATTATTGCTTTAGATACACACAAGGAGATATAGGATTTCCAGATATCGAAATCAGCGTAAATGAGAATTAGGAAGTATTAAGTGGAACTAAGTTCTTACAATATAGTGGAAAGATTTTACATGCGTGAAACGCACCAAACTGATACACCACGTTATTTTATAATGATATTTGATGATATCGTGCAATAGAATGTATCTTCCAGCACCACGGAAAATTCAGCTGGATAATAAAAATGTGTCCATATTTCGAAAACAATGCCGAAATATATACCAAACTTGACTAAAGTAGTAACTAATCGAACTTTACTGGTCCTAGAAATGATTTCTGTCAACGTTAATCTGTCCCTTTCAGCTTTTGTGTATAAAATTTTTGGAGTCGCAAAATGTGAGAACCTCTAAGGCATTATGCATGCATGCACAACGTTTGAAGTCTCAGGGGGTTAGTGGAGAGGACGGGAGCCCGAGAGTATAAATTTTCGACATTTTCTGGGATTCGAAATTTTTCTTAATTCTTGCCTATTTCTCCCCCGAGTTTTTGCCTTGCCTCCAATTTTTGGCTATCTGATTGCCAAAATTTCCTGCGCGCGAAGTGGGAGGCAGGGGAGTGGGCATGCGAAGTCGCAAGAGAACATCAGGGTACCTCCCAAGAAGGATCCTCTACGCCACGACGGGCAGGTGGTCTAAGCCTCAAGGCGGATAATATTCCTTTCTCCCGAGTATGGTATTATACGAAACCTACATAAATTAAGAGTAAAAGATCATTGTGCAAACGATCAAATAACTCATTTCACTGATAACCGCAATATATGTCTTATATATTGTGTAATTATAAGGATTAAAATTGTACAATACATACCCCATGTTTTTATTGATTGCCTGAAGAACATTTTATGCTTTCTTGTCGAAAATTCTGCGGCATTTAATAAACGACGAGCAGATAAGCAGTCAGATAAAAGTTTTAGGATTCAAGATGCCGTGTCGCTGTGGTAGTCATATATATTTTAACAGTATTATATTGGAACGCACATTTTGCTATCTAGAAAGGAGCTAAGGTTTAACCCAATTGCATGCAGTGGGACATTGCCTACTGGGTGCTTACTTCAGTTTCAAAAACAAAGAAGAGTGCGTGCTGGTGCGTTATAACAGATTATTTTTACTCAACCGAAGTATAGCCAAAGATATGCTGTAATGAATTCACTCGAGTCGCTGGATTGCTGGCGGGACGAAGTCTGCCGCCCGACAAGTTCGTGTCCCGATCAGCGACTACTCCAACAAGCTATAAGTTTTCGAAAAGGAAGCAACGACATACAACTGGCCACTGAAGGCTCATCATGTGCTCAGCAAGTCAAAACTGCGATTGATACATCGGCTGCTATCAAAGATGGTTTCAACACAGTCCGGCCGCGCCGCCGTTATAAGAATGACAACTACAACACTAATTTCGACACGACCAGCGGTGGAAAGAACACAGTGCATCCGCGTCATCAGAAGGTCTTACGTGAAAACCGATCACGACTTCAAACCTTAACCGGCTCACGAGGTGCATCATCACAACCGCATGCGGTGTTCCACAGGGAAGCGTTCTT